>MNCI01036025.1:63920-117196 GCA_015680685.1 Gnetum montanum
TTTTTGATTTTCTTCCTAACCCCTACACCTTCGGTAGTCATCAGTAACATATTCCCAGATCCATATCAGCCATACCACAACCTAGCCAATGATTTTACACCGAAGCAAGGTATCAATTACATGATGATTCAATTACCCTTGCTAATATACGATTGTGTTGTGTGTGTAGATGGCGGACATGCAACAACGAATTGGATCTGGCGCAAACACTTGGAATGGAGCAGCGTTGAAGCAGCTATGCAAGGAGCAAGATTGATGACGTGCTTATGGATGGACAATGAAGGCACAATCTTGGCATTGGCAGCATCAACACTTCTTTCTCTCTCTCTTTCTCAGTTGCCAACTAAGGCCTAATGTCATTGTAATAAGGTTTTCACCCTTGTTGTCATGAACACCAATTTTGTCAAGTCTTGTAATAATGATCCATACACATGTCATCCCATTAGTTCCATTCCCCTCAATAATTCTATACCTTCCTGATATTATTGTAAGGAACTCAAGGATGAGTTTTCATTCAGTCATGAGGGTATGATGAGACGCATTATCTCATGCACTGCGATATTGCAGCCATCGCGATATCCCATCCCATGCAATATTGTGTATGCGATATCACGTCGTCCCCTGCGATATCGTGTATGCGATATCGTGGTCCACCGTCAAATCTATAAATAAGAGGTGGCACTCCCCTCATTTATCATCCTAGGCTAGAAGTAGCGAAGCTCTAGTAGTTTGATCACTCCAAAGATAGAATATTTTCCATGTGCCCGCAGTAGGAGTCCCCAAGTGAACGGATCTTTATTCGAGCAGCTTTGTACCTGAACGCAAGTTGTGTACGGCAATAAAGATGAGCNGTGTATGGCTAGTCAAGGAATCAGCTGCTCATCATGTTTAGGCTAATTAGGTGCCTTAGTATGACCACTTCGAGCACGTGTGTTACGTGTGGTGATCCCAGTAACGATTAGCGTTTGGTAGCCACAGTTGCATAGTTCAGGGTGTGTACGATAAGTGGGAATGGATGCTAATGCTAGTTAATTTAGAGTTAGTTCTTAGTTAGAGTTAGTTAGCTTTCTCAACCCTTCGCTCTTAGCATAGAAGACATAAAAGCATAAAAGACCATAAAAATCATATACCTCGGACTTACTTAACCAGACACCGTGACAACAACAAGTAAGTCTAGGAAGACAACGAATGATTAACCCCAAGTGTTCCATAGGGCGTTTAGGAATTTAGTTTGCAGAGTTCAATCAGATCGCGCGTGCTACGCTTATTTTGTATGGTTGAGTGTAGGGGTACCTCGCCACTCATCACCAATGAAGGTTTTACTTCCTAGAAAAAGGAGGGGATAAAATTCCAAGGAAGTGAAAAGGCCAATGTAACCTCAAGATAAGCAAGTTAATGTCTCTCTCTCTCAAAGAGAGAGAGAGAGAGAGAGAGAGAGAGAGAGAGATGACCAAAGAAACCTTATTACAAGTGTCGATTGTTCCTCATATTATCAAGTAACTAGAACTCCATAGCATGAAGACTTCTTCGTTCAGCAAGCATGACACTACTCTTTTAATAGCTATGGTGTCAACATTTGGGAATTCCTTGTTGACCTCCTAATAAGCAATATAACCTTCATCTCATCCTAACCTCTTAACATCCTATCATGATCTCATATCACCATCATCAAAACTTCTTGACATGGTTTGATGGCTATAGAATCAAGTGGGGAGGGGAAGTTATGGTGATGCATTCATGGTGGTGTTTCACATTCTTTGTTGATGTCTCTAAGGTCAATCATCAAAACATCAACAAAGAGGGGCCAATAAAACACCTCAAGTTCACAATTTTTCATCATAAGCCTTAATATCCAAATTTGCAATGTAATTGATGGGAATTAAAAGGAAAAAAATAATTGCCTATTTTCCCATCAAAAATCCCATTTGATGACTTTATTTTAGCTAAAATTCTAGTAATTTTTAATATGTAAAAATGAATTTACAGCATACAAGTTGTAACTGTCATTTAAGCTAGCTTGTAAGTTGTAAATTCCATTTAAGCTAGCTTATAATAGGCCTAAAATGTAAATACACTACATAGGAAGCGAAAGTCTCTTACATTAGTGCCTCTTACACTAGAATTTTGGATGGTGAAAATGCTAAATACACTAGCATTTTTAGCCTAAATGCTAAATATCCTAGCATTTTCAACCTAAATTCTAAATACATTGGCTTCTAAGCTACATAGTTATGTTACACATAGCTTGTAACACTCATGTGAGCATATGGAACTATAACCAATGTAGATTGTATCCTATTTAAGCCAAATGCATAGTCGATTCTAGAAATTTTTGTATATCAAATTTCCTAGAGAGAAACAACATAGTAGAGTTTCGTATTTTTTAGTATTTCCAACATCATTTTTTTAGTGAAGATCTCTCCTAATAGCAAACCTTCAATAGCGTTTAAAGTGCAAATCATGGGAAAAGCTATTTCAACTGAAACATGGGACACACTCTACCACTTGCAATAAATTCCCAAGGATATTTGCTTATTTCAAGATTTTGTGAAGCCTCTAATCTATATTATCTAAACTTATACTTTTCTCATTATTACATTAATGAAAAGTTTGTAATTCTTCCTTTTTACATATTTAATGTTTATTTACTACACTCTCCCAATTTTTTTAAGTCCTGCATGTTGGAGTTCTATTTTCTTGTTTTTTTTAAATACATTGGTAACAAAAATTTAAGTCCCTAAGTGAACTACTAGACCATTTAGGATGCTCCAATTCCTTTACTAAGGTTTATGGGATTTGTGGTTAAACTATTTTTCTCTAAGAATTTCAATTTTTAAGCACCAAATCTTTTAGGTATTATAGTGTGTTTTCAAGAGAAAACATCTCAAGTGGAACCTAATATATTGTATAGGTTGTGGAATTCTTAAAATCACATTTTGAGCTTGTTGGAACTTTGCAAGGTTGGGTATGTTTCTGTGTGAAAACAACCATTGCAAAGCTCAAACTTTGTAAAAATTTTGATATTTTTGAAATGAAATTTTTGAAGAAACAAAGTACAGAGGTATGCAAGGATCCTACCCTCCAACTATGGATGTACCCAAGTTAGGGGACCATGTACATCTGTGTGTAGTTTTTTTTTTTTTTAATTGGTGAAACTTATTCAACCTTCCTTTTGAGTTCTCAATCTTCAAGTTGTATTAGAGCCTAGTAGTCCTAGATTAAGCATAAAATATCAAGAGTGAACTATGGAGGGAGCTTTTATCATCAAGCCATCAATGTTTAATGGGTTTGACTTCATATACTGAAACACTAGAATGCAAGGGTTCTTTGAATCAATCTTGGAGAGATGCACTCAGCCCATCAACAACAAAGGTAAGGCAAGAAGTAAGCAATCCAAAATGTTTTATTATGATACCTCTTCTATGGAATGTTGGATATGTGGTGGAAGAGGTCATATGGCCTCTAAAAGCCCTTATACTTGTAGGTTACATGAGGTAGAGTCTAGTAAAGAAATGTGAATAAAGAACATCTCAAATGATGAAGGAGAAACTAGTAATACACTTGAAGATTCACATCTTTTGTGCTTAGCCTAGCAAATCAAGAACTCATCAATGATTTAATATCTGCTGATGAAGCTAAAGAAGATGAGATTTCTTTGAAAGAAAGATATAAGCTACTTTGTAATGAGGCAATCTTCTTTTAAAATTTGTGCTTCAAAATGAAAGAAACATTACATGATAAGGAAATAAAAATAACAAAACTTAATTCTAAGTGTTTGTATCTTAAAAAAGAAAACCCAAACCTAACAACTAAGGTTTAAAAGCTAACAAGTATTGTTGAGTATACTAACAAGGAATTATTAGATGTAAATCTTAGCAATGAAAGACTCATTTAAAACAAGAAGATAGATCAAGATCTAATTCATCCTCATATTAAGGCATCATTAGGTTTTATGAACTCAAAGAAATACTCTTCTAGGTTTTACTATTTAACAAAACTTAAGAAAATGGTTTTTTTCTATTATGGAAAAACATAACATATTCAATACTTTTGTTATTTATAATTGAAGCACTATAATTGATCTTTTTCAAAATAGCCTAGAAAAGATGTGTTATAGAAAAAGAAAGTTTGGAGGTCAAAAGAGAAGATTTTTGAAAAAGGAATGCTTGCACAAGTTGCACTCTCTACTATAAAATAATACATCGACAGTGGATGTTTAAGACATATGATAAGAAAATAATTTTAATTTTTATATTTTTTAAAATAAAACTATGGAATAATCACCTTCAAAGATGACATGAAAGCTTAAATTAAAGGTATTTGTACCATTAGTGGTAAGAATTAACCTACCATTAAACGAGTGTTTTATGTTGAAGTTCTTAAATATAATATTCTTAGTGTTAGTCAACTTTGTGATTCAAATTTTGATGTTACCTTCTCCAAAGATACTTGTAAAGTAAGAGATCCTCTATTTAGAATAGTTATTATAGAAGGGAACAAAAAAGAAAATGTTTATACTATTATTTTTGGAGATAGCTCTAATCTTGGATCCAAGTGCTTGATTAGCAATACCGGTGATGTTCATATTTGGCATAGGAAAGTGGGCCACATTAACAAAGATATTCTTTAAACTCTTATCTTTAATAATATTATTTAAGGGTTATCCAAACTTAAGAATTTTTCCTTGAATACTATTAACAACCATTTAGGACTGCCAATGTTTCCTTCGATCTCATGATTAGAATCATAAGAAATGAAGGTGTTTGTTCAAACTTGATTTTAGGTGTTTGATGGTCTCTAGAAATACAAAGGCCTAGATACCTCCAAATAAAATTAGTGGTAATAGATAAAACTAAGCATAAATGTGTATTTGCTATTATTATTATTAAAATGGTTGGGTTTTTGTATTAAACATTAACTGGATATTATAACAAAAATTTAGCTAACTTTGTCAAACATTGTGCATCATTAAAGGCTCCTATTTTATCAAGTCACTTAGTCTCTACAGTCTCTATAGTACGTTGCTTCAAACAAATAAAATTTCATCATAATTCTTAAGCATAATTCTACAGAGATCTACTCCTAGTTTTCCTTGGAGAGAAATGTCTACAAGAAAAATAGAAACATAGTGAGATTCAATGGATTTTAAATAAAAAAAAGAGAAGGTAGATTTTTTTGGAATCTCAAACATTTAAGTGAGATAAAATAAACATGAGAAAATACTTTTAAATAAAGCTATTCCATCAACCCAAGGTGTTAGAAATCATTCAAACCTTCTGGACTCCATAAGAAATTTCATAAAAGACACTTCTATTGAACTATCCAAAATACTTTATAAAAGGACAATACAAGCTATTATATGGCTAGTTAATAGATGTCAAGAATTGTAAAAAATAGAGCTATTGGAAAAGGTATAACAATTTCAAGATAAAACATGATGGAAAAACTTTAAAATTAAAGTTATTTCAAGTTAGCTCAAAATATCAAAGATTTTCCAAACCCTACAAACTTGAACAAGCAATTTCATAAAGACATTACTATTAAATTACTCAAGNACTCGAACAAGCAATTTCATAAAGACATTACTATTAAATTACTCAAGATGCTTTTCAAATGAAAAATATAATCTCTTGCATGGCTAACTAATAGAAGTCTAGAATTGCAATAAAATAGAACTATAAGAGTGATCAAAAAACCCCAAAATTAAATGTCAAGCATAGTATTATCTAAACTATTAGCTAAGCAACTAAGACAAAATAAGAAGAAAAAGAACTCACAGGATTTAAACAAAGAAGCTAAATTGATGTTGCAATTATTAGGCCATTTTACAAGTAATCTTATATATGTCTTCTTAATTTCCCATTCCCTTATTCTACCCTTGAAGCTCTTTTTATAGTGGATTCTTGGTAGTTACAAACATCATTGAAAATTAAAGTTAGTTATAACCACTATAGGACTTTAGTTATCACTACCATAGAAGTTAAAAGCTATCATTGACAAATGTCTTGTTTACATGGGACATTGGATAACTATCCTACAAATCCTCCATATTTTAAGCTTCTTCAATGTTAACTGCATTTCCCTAAGAGAGTCTAGTTCATTAAATTTAGTTTTAAAGCTATTTAATTTCTAACTATTGAGTAACTTCTTATAATAGCATGCTTTTTAATGATTTGATTCAATGGACTAAGCCCTATTTGCCCTTTGATGAGACTAGAATGTGGCCTCATGAATGAGCTCTAAATACTGACATAGTGGGATGTTGATGTGGCAGTGATGTTGTGGCATTGTGTTGATGTTGTGATGATGTTACGTTGTCATGGCACATGTTGATATGGAAGAATGATTTCGTTAAGTTAGTAACTATTCTTATGAGCTACCTCTGGAAGTTGACATGGTAGTTAATGTAGTATGCCAACTTGGAAGAATCTCATCCTGAAGAAAATATTTGAATGTTCAAAACCTCTTTATCAAAATAGCTTCTATCTAGAATAAGCACCTTTTCACTTAAAATATCATCAATCATGCTCTCAACACTAAATTTTTCAAAAATTGGAGTCCTATCATTGCATAGTTCAATCCTCTTAACTAAACTAGAAAAATAACTTGAAGATACCCTATTATCTCACAAAATGTATTCTTAGAATTCACAACTATTCATTGAACATTCATTAAAGTAGTCCTATGCAACTAGAATTATTTGGCTCATGGCCTTCTTCAGAATAACTACATCTTCAACACCACCCTTTACCTCCATGTAAAAAAATTTAGTTTTTTCAATTATTTCATTTCTTGACTTTAACATTTTTGATTTCTACAAACTACAGTATGAAGCTACCACCAACATTTTCTACCCTAAAATCCCTCCAAACCACCACCATAACATGCAAAAAAAATCCACTATCTTCTCCTTCTTCTACTTCTACATCTTCTCCATCAACCATTTTAAAAAGAAAAAAAAGAAAAAAAAAAGCCCCATCCATCTCCAATGGCATGGCCATTGTATCATAAAACTCTCATCACACACACATGCATTGTACACTAGTCCCTATTGCAGCACTAACATGACTCAGACCCTATACTTTCACAAATCTATGCAATAGGGTACACGTGCCATTATGGATGGGAAATAGATAACATTGGCCATGGTGAAAGCATCATTAGCATCAATGGAAGGCAAATATGGTGGAGGAAGAGGTGACAATTGTAGTAGTATTAAATAAAGCAGCAATTGTTCCATCAAAAATGGAAATTGTGGGGGCATTTCCATTGGTACTCATCATGGTGTACTTGTTATTTGCAGCAACTCCACCCATACATATGTTGGTGCTAGTACTTGTGCCGCTAGTGCTAGTGCTAGGCTTCTCATTCTTATACAGTGTCACCACCTTCAATTAAGAATATGAGTAAACCAATGCCACCCATCATGAAACTGACACTAGCACTAAATTGGCCACCGCAATTGGTGATGGCAACAGCATTTCTAGTATTCCAGCTACCCACCCAGTCCTCCTACTATACCTTGTAGCATACTTTACTCACTAATGTGTTTTATGCATTAGTTAATGCATGAAGCTAGCCACCATATCCACTAACACATTTTATGCATTACTTAATGTATGAAAGTGGCCACCATATCCACTAACACGTTTTATGCATTAGTTAATGCATGAAGGTAACCACCATATCCACTAACACATTTTATGCATTAGTTAATGCATCAAAGTGTCCACCATATCCACTAATGCATGAAGGTGGCCACCATATCCACTAACACATTTTATGCATTAGTTAATGCATCAAAGTGGCCTCCATATCCACTAATGCATTTTTATGAGTTAGTTAACACATCAAGGTGGTCTCCATATCAACTAATGCATTTTGTTACATGTTGTGTGAGCAGGGCTGTGTGGTTGCAGCAAGGTTTTTGTAGCAAAACTGCAAGAAAATGGCGTAGATTTTGGGCATGACAATTGCAGGGTGATGGCCATAAAATGCAGTATTGGAGAGGGTGGCATGGCATGTGGTAGCTAGCGTGGTAAGGTTAAGCGACAATGACCTACATGCTACAATAGGCACAGATGACAAAGTGACACAAAAAGAGAGGGTTTTGGTTTTAGGTAAGTAGTGGTAGATGGTAGTGTTGTGCTTAGAGACTATCGTAGGGTACTAGGCTTGCATGGCATAGAGCAGCAACATTGCTAGCTAGGAGCATAAGGGGTTGTAGCATCACAATGGTAGGGGATTGTGGACTGCAAAAAGAGCAGGGCCATGTAGGGGTAGTAAGGGTTTCCTGCCGTAGATGAGGGTTTCATTGGTATTGTGCCAAGCGATGATGACGTAGATGCACAAAGCAGTGGCCAAGTGGTGGAGGCATAGGCATGTGAGAGGCAATATGGCAGCAAATGGGTAATGGTAGGTGCAATAGTGAACTATAGAGCATGGCAATAGATGGAAACAGGGGCTAAAGGCTAGGCATGAATAGTGGCAATGACGATAGTTGATCATTAGTCACAGTAGCAGAGTATTTTTGGTTTTTGTAGGTTGCAAGTTTGAATCCCATTGGTAGAAGGGAGGAAATGCATGGCAGTGGTCATTAGAATAGGGGCGGTGTGGCCCCTACAAGGCCTACACATCTTGCAGTGCTAACACAACCCATAGGACCTGCGTGGCTTGCTAACACCTACGCAGCCCTTATAAGGCTGACATGGCCAGCAAAATTTTTATTTATTATTATTTTATATTTTTTAAATATAAATTTCATATTTGTTTATTTTTTAAATGGATTTTTCTTTTTTAATGTCAAGGGGTCGAGGTTTAAACCCACAACCTCCTGGTCATTTTTTTAAATAATAATATTTTTTATTTATATTATTATTTTTATTTTTATTTAATTAAATTATTTTTGAAGCACAAGATCGAACCCATGACCTCCCCCTCAATAAGTATTTTAGAGGTTTTTTTCACTTTTTATTATTATTTTATTCCATCTTGCTTAGGCAGTTGGCATGGTGGTTTGGCTAATGATAGGGTAAGGGTTTGATCTGGGTGAATGGCAATTCTAGGTTGATTTCCAATCCTAAAATTTTGACATTTTTTTTGTTCAAATAATAATTTAATATTATTTTAATACATTTATAACGAAAATGTTTAAACATCAATATCTCCCAAACCATAAGTCTGATTAAGACAAAGTTTGTACCATTGTTATAATCTCAACAAGTACTACACATTGGACATAGTTTTAGAATTTAAAAATGAAGTTGATTTTTCCGAAACTGAAAGGACCAAACTAGCCTATTTTGTTGAACTGACATTTCTAGGGTGACATATGGTAACTTGGAATCTTCTAAATTACTTGGATAGTAAATTTCAACAAAACAAAATCAATTCAAGTCATGGTTACTAAATTTCTAGAAAGAAATTTAACAATAACCTAGTCAATTAACAATTATAGTATTAAGATGGGTAAAAGTTACCTAGACCAGTGTATCATTGTCTTACCAACATTTTTTGCAATTGATGAATCTTGATAAGGTGTGATCAATCTTCATCAGTTAATGATATCCATGAAAGAAATTTTGTTAAATGCTAGGATCTATATGCTTGATGCATTGCTTGTGAAGTTAATGGAAAGGTATCTTCTGACTTGCATCACAAATATATGGTACATTTGGTGATGATCAATGGGTTTCCATGTGTTGTGGCTTCAAGGTTTACCATCAAGTTTATGTTGTAGTCAGCCCATGTTTCTGAATGGCCCTTGGGTCATGGTTTGCTTTGATACCAATTGTGATATCTTGTCCCCGGATGTCATGAAAAACATCAAATATACAATATATTAGACATTATGTGTACAAAGAAAATATACCAAATGCAAAATATAAGTGATATTCAGCATTATGTATAAAGGAAATAATAGAAAAAATGCAGAAAGAGAAATAAAAGAATGCTTTATTGATATGGAATAGCATATCAAAATCCTACTCTAAGAGTGTTCCTTGGGTTTTCTTTCTTTGGCATCTATTCCTTACAGGCAATCCAGCACTACTACCACAGTTAAGCCTATAACCTAACCAGAAGGGATGGCCAGTCCACTTCTTGTCTTGCTTCACCTGGCTTCCTATGACTTACCTATACCAACTCCATCATTCCATGTTGGCACGACCTCTAACCCTAGGTATAAATACCTTGGGTCAAACCTACAACAGTTACCTTAAGAAACACATCCATTATTATAGCATGCCCTTTCGAGTCTCAATTACAACTATACTTTTAGATCTTATTAAGATAACAATAACACTTGTTATGAAGAGACATAATCTTCATTAGTTAGTAGCATTATTTGGAAATGGGGATGTGACAATATACCAACAATTTATTGATAAGATAGAGGGTAAATTCCATGGAGCAATCTTCTTGCATCTTAGATGCACCTAGATTCTAATAGTTAGTTTTGATAGAAAAGCTTTCAAGCTACCTTGATTTGTGACCCCTTATCTGGTAAAATTGGAAGTTAGAAGAAAAATGGGAAAAAGCCCCTTAAAACATTATTACAATCATGGAAAAATATTTCTTCTAAAGTTCAGCTTTTGGGAATTCAGCAATATGGGACACATCAAGGGAAAAATGAGAAGATACAAGGAGTAATGCAATTTTCCAAAAACCTTGAAGAAAATATATTCAACTACAAGAATGAAAAAAATTCATTATATTAATGAAATATATGTCTTTTATTTAAGGGAAACTATTAGAGAAGTGAATCAAGCTGAAGACTAAGCTCTATAATAGCTTAAAAGAAGCTTGTCAACAAAGCTCCTATCATCTTCCTCTAATTAGGTAGATATTAAAATGTGTAGATTAATGGATAGTAGACATCACCCATTGGTAAGTGATTTCTCTAATGAACATTTGACACTATTTCAAGAAAATTATTTTTTCTTGGAAGCTACTAGACCTAGAAGAAGCTATTCCTAATTAAAGGTTTCCACTCATTGGGATAGAATATGCAAGGGTAAAAATAGCTAGAAGAGCAAGGTTGAAAAGAATAAGAGTGAATAATATATTATAGCAATAGAAGCTACAAGAGTAGCAAAGGCTAGAGGAATCACAACAACAATAGCTACAAGAGCAGTAGAGGCTAATAGAGCTTCAAAAACAATAGCAATAGCAGAAGGAAGGGGAAAGCTCTTCATCAACTTTCACTATTCTAAACTTTCCATTTGGATACTTAACTAAAGGCACGACTCAAGCTTTTAAAGTTAGAGAAAAGGAAGGCTTAATCATATCAAGTCAAAAGCTCCCAACTAAACTAGAAATAGAAGCTAGTATAATCTTCTAGTACAAGGAAGATTATCCATCGACTAAAAATTAGAAGCTTGAAATATTCCACCAAGACATGTTAGAAACCATAGCCATGTTAATTAAAGACATGGGACAAATAGTTAATAACCACATAGCCAAGCTTAAAGAGACCCTCTTACAAAATGAACCAAAGGTATCAAAGTTACAAGAGGAAGTCAAAGGATTAAAAGAAGAAAATGAGCAATTCAAGGCTACAATAATTATCAAAGAATCATGCTTGAAAATAAGGAACATGCAAATATGTAGCTAGAAGAAAAGTTATTCATTATGAGTTCAAAGCTAGAATAATCAAGAAAAGGAAAAGCTTCAAATTACCCTAATCTTACTTTACCAAGCTTCAAGGAAGTCATCACTAAGATGAACTATAATATAGATTGGATGAAAAGAGCAAGGAAAGAAATCTTAAGGATAAGAGAAAAACAAGCTATGTTTGTTCATATGGAGAAAAAAGCTTAAGATTTATTTGGTTTGGTAGGAGCCAAAAGACAGCATCTACCTTAGTATAAACAAGGTTTGCTTAATATGATGATGATTTCCATTACAAGGATTATAAATGAAGCTACCAAAAAAAGTTAGAATTTGAGCAAGCTCATTCTGGTGCAAGGGTTGCATTGATTGAAATAAATAATTCTATAGCAAAATTAGGCTTCAAATAAAATAGTGCTAAATAAGTTATTAAAAAGCTTGATAGTATTGAACTAGATTCAATGAATCATGCTATTAAAAGTCTTCTTAATCATGGAAGGTTGTCTCAATAATTAGCAATAGAAGGGCTCTAAGTTTAGAGAATAGGAAAAATTTATCAAAAGATGGAACAGTTAGCTAATGACTTATAATTATATGAGGAGAATGTGAGGAACTTCTAGCCTTAAATTTTGTAACTATTATAATTATCAAAGACTAATATAAAAAGCCCAAAGCATATTTGCTATAGGGGGAAATTTTTGGAAAGAGAAAAAAGCTTGTAAAGAATATTTTATTTAATGGAATTTTAAATAGGTTTTATCTATCTCTTTTAGTTTTAATCCCTTAGATATAATTTCTAGTTAAATAGCTTTTCTATTTTGTCCAATTTAAATATTTCATAACTACATTTGAATTGATTACTAGTTTTGGAATATGTTATTTTCTCTATGATCAGAGATTTAACATATTTATGTTATTCTAGTTGAATGGGATAACACTAAGAAGTTTTGATTCTAAATCAACTTAATGTAGGAAAAATTGTCATATTTACATGATTTTGAGATTTATCAAATAATCTCTATACCTCGATCTCTTGCTCTATTTAACAAAGCTTTTGTGGTCTAACATCAAGAAGTTAGCTAATAGATAGTTTAGAATCTAAGATTGAAATTTTCTATAGAATCATTAATTCAATGTATATGTATGTTGTGTGAGATTTAAAGCTAGGTTTAGAAGAAAAGATATTTGATTTATTTAATTATTCTATGAAATAGCTAAAAGGAATAGTCATTTGCCATACACAAGACAATAAATTCCTAGAAAGATTTTATTACTTAGTGAATTGAATTTTATTGTTAAACATGCTTAGCTACATTGAGCTCATTAGAAATAAACTTGAGGCTATTTGGGGCTATCCATGCCTTGGTGGTACTAGAGACCAACAACTACCTAAAATGAATTATTCAAGCTATCTTTGTGTTTGGGTTACAATACTACCCATAATAGCTTAACTAGCACTAGAACGAGGTTCTTTTGTTGATACATATTAAATCTTATTAGGTCATATAAGATTAAAATAGTATATAAGAAAAATAAGTTAGCTATTTTAGCTCATGAGAAGTTCCTCAAATAAACAAGAAGATTTCAAAAGTCCAAGAAATACATTTAAACATAAGATTGAAACTACATCAAAGGAAGAATCCAAAATCATAATTGGAAATTTAAGTAGCAGAATTAAAACAAGACATACTAAGGTATTGTCTTTAATTGAGGATTTGTCTTTTAAAATAAAGTCTAATTTAAAAATAGGATCACCTAACAAACTCATAGTTTACAAATAATGACTAATCCAATTCCTCTTAACCTACTTCAACTACTCATACCTTTGATGTTCAATGCTTATCATGATATTCCTAAAATAGCTTATAAGTACCTATTAGAATCATACATTCCTAGTAAAGCTTATTTAGCATAGGAATATTTATGCCTACTTAGACTAGCTCTTATTCATGCAAATATTCAACACCAAGATCAAGCATGTAGACTATTTATAGGTAACCTAAGAGACATGGCTCAAATTTGGTATTTAAACCTACCAAATAATAGTATCACTAGTTCAAATGATATGAAAACCTTAATCATAGACCAATTTGGTTATCAAATTAAGCAACATCAATTATATGGTGGCATAGTTTAAATGAAACATAAAAATAAGAACTTGGTAAGAAAATTCAACAAGTTCCAAATAGTTTGTGGCTTATTTCAAAACCAATTCTAACCAAAAAATGAAGTTTTAAGATATACTTATTTAAACACTATAGATCCAAGAATATCCATTTGGTTACATAGAACTCTAAATATTTATACTTTATCATACCTGTATAGTGAAGCTATAGAATTAGAAAGATAATTGAATTTAATCCTAGCTAATATATATCCTTCTATGAAAGAGCCTTAAAAAAGAATATTTTCAATCCAACATTTGACTCAACCCTAGACGTCACCTTCAATTAATGGTTTTATAGAGTTTCAAAATGAAGAATTTGATAAAGTCAAACTTTTTGAAAGAGATGTTAAATAAAATTATCAAATTAGAAAAGGATATGTTAAAGGTAAAAATTAAGAAAGATAAGAAATTTAGAAAAATTAGAAAATTAGATATCCAAGCTAAATTTAAAGATACTATAGCAAAGAAATATTAACTAATTCAAACCTAATAGAATTTGAAGAGGAGTTTAAAGAATTCACATACCTAGGTGTACATTACTTAGAAAGGTCATCTAGTGATGAAACATCTGAAGATTCAAAATCAGGATACTCATCTAATGATGATTTCAATAACAATGAAGAGCCTAGATACAAACTCATAAGTGTTAAAGAAAGAATGACTACATCTAGACCTCCAAATATAATACCTAATCCTATTGGGAAATGAAAAGTTTTTGAACAAAAATAGAAATCAAAAGAAAAATCTCAATCGAATGAAGAAGATCATCATGATCCTCTTCATAAAATGTTTAGAAAGTTAGGATTTTATGGTTAAGGGAATTATGGCATAATAGAAGATCTAAAAAGGATTAAAGCCAATATTAGCATGTATCAATTAATATAAACAAAAGGATGCTCTAAAAGAAATTAAGAACAAACATTAAGTGATTGATGTTCCTACAAACTATATTTATAATAATGATAAATATATTAGCAAAAGATAGGTTGTAGCTGATAAAGATGCTCCTCCTTTCTTATTGAATCTTAAATTAAAAGACAGATATCTACATAATTGCTAATTTATATTCAAAAGCCACTTCAACATTAATAATCTTATTGATATGTGATCAACTAAGATTAAAACCAGAGCAATTATATAAGAAAATTATACAAGTCAACAAGAGTATAGTCAAGATAATAGGTCAATTACCAACTGTATTTCTTCAATTAGCTTTAAATCCAAGGGTCAAAGGTAGAATTACCATCCAAGTAGCTAATATTCCATATTCTTATAGCTTACTGTTAAGAAAAAGTTAGAGCCAAAATTTCTCTAGATACATAGCAATAGATTATTTAGAAATGTGGTTGCCATGGAAAGGAGAACCAAATAAGATTTATATATATATATTGAGCCATTAATGATAAATAATATGACTGCAGCTGAAAAAATGAGAGAATTGAATCAAGTGAAGTTGAATTAGGAGTTAGCTCAACTTGAAAAATACAAATTATGCATTCTAATAATAAATTAGAATAATTTTTGCAATTTTACTTTGATGGGGCTTATAATTCTAGAGGATTAGGAATTTTTATCATTCTAATTAGCCTGGAAAATCTAATGGAATTAAAAGCTATACAACTAAAATTTCCTTGTACTAATAATAGAATCGAATATGAAGCTCTATGTAGAGGGTTCAAAATGGCTCATAAAAAAGGAATCCTAAATTTAGAAGTTAATAGAGATCCAAAATTCATATGTAACTAACTTAGAGGAAAGTGTAGTGTCAAAAGCATATTTCTAAAAACTTACAAGAAAATGACAACAAAATTGCTTGAAAATTCTATGTGATACAAAATTAAAAATACCCCAAAAGAAAAAAAAAATAAAAGGCTGACAAACTTGAGATTGCAGCATTAACTCAAGACTTGTCAAAGATAAGTGAACACTACAAAGTAGTAATTGAATTAGAATCAAAACCAATGATTCCTAATAATAAGGAATGTTTTTATGTTTCTGAAGATTACCATCAAATAATTTGATTTCTTAGAAAAATGGGAGAATTAAAAGGCCAAATTTAATAAAAATATAATTTAAGACCAAAAGGAAAAGGAATACCTCACAAGGTATTACAATTGGAGGAAGAATTTAAACAAAAACTAGTTAAAGAATTAGATGTTCAAAATCTTGAAGATCAAGACATTCCAAGGTACCTTAATATTAGGATAAAACTTACATCAAACATAAAAAAACATATCATGAAATTTATTAGAGAAAATATAGATAGCTTAACTTGGTCATATGATCATTTGAGAAATTTTGATTCCAAGATTATGTCTTATAAAATTCCTTGATAAATATTGACAAGATAATTAAATAGAAGTTACAGAAGTTTAATCCAATTTTTAAATTAGCAATAGAAGCTATAATCAAGAAGTTATTAGGTGCTAGCATAATATATCTAATTAGGTACTCATCTTGGATAGCTAATTTAGTACCAGTCAAAAAAAAAGAATGGAGATATAAGGCATTTATTTAGATGGCATTAGTTTATTTGAAGCATGAATCTTACCATATATTTCACTTACAAAAAATATTTAGTAGATGTAAGAAATTTGCTATTTCTTTGAATCCAAAAAATGTGTATTCAAAGTAAAATCAAGTAGCTTGCTTTGACAAATAGTTTGTCAAAATGGATAACTATTGATCCAGTTAGAATTCAAGCTATTCAAGGTATAGAACATCCCATAAATAAGAAGGCACTAAGATCTCTCTTTGGAAAAGTAAACCTTGCTAAAAAATTTATAACTATATTCACAAAAATAACAAAATCTCTTTCACAAATGTTGAAAAAGGATGTTGAAGTAACAAAGATTGAAGAATCACTTGAATCTTTGAACCAAATAAATAGAGCTATTTTAGAAGTCTGTAGCGACCAAAAATATCGGTGGCTAGAACACCGAGGGGTTCGTGGGCACACCGTCCTAACCTCGAGTCTATGTGAGGGCCTATTGGAGGTGGAGACAAGGTGCCCATAATGGTCTTGTTAATTGAATGGGGACTTAAGAAATGCAATGCTAAACAATGCTAAGTATCAAGTGGTGTTTGTGGTGTTAGCAGTCTCAACAGGGGTGAGCGTAGTCAAAGTTCTTTTATCAAAAATGAAGGTGCCAATGTGTTAGGATGCATGAAAATAGCAGAAAATGTAAGTAAAATGCTAAAAATGTAATTAAAAATATTGAAAAAGCATAGAAAGGGAGCAAGAGAGAACGGAACCCCACCCCAACTAGGGTTGAGCATAGTTAACTCTAGAAGGGATGAGAAGGTATGCAATGTACAACAAGCATAGCAGATAGCATGGTCACAATCTCAGGGATTTCTAGCCATGAAGACTAACATTCTATCATGGTTTCTATGCCTACTAGGTTGGCCACCATAATGTGCAGTGGATTGCAGTGGTCTAGGTGTCATGTGATGAGCTACGATGGTGCATGAGTGCCTTATCTAGCCAAAATTGCCAAATGCTAACGTGCTAACCTTCAAATTTTCCAATACCTAAAACATCAAGGGCTAGGATATTTATAGGCCTAGGGTTAGTGTGAAATTTGAATCAGCTACCACATGGCAGTGGGATAGTTGGGACTACGTTGCACCCAACTTTGCTCTTCACTAAGGCTAGTAGTGTTATGCTCTACTATGCTTTGACAAACTTTGCAAGACTGTGAGACTGTGACTACACTACCAACTACATGTTCATGTGCCAAAAAGATTGCAATGTAACTAAAAAATGCAACTTTGGAGATTACACTCTAGGACTACGTTGTCCCCTATCTCAAGTGGGATCAAGCATAGTTACAATTTGGGGCCAAAAAGGAGTACAACAAAGATGCATTTTTGCTAACTACACTTGCTAAAGGTGTGTTGGAGTTGATCTGAATGCTGGTGCTATGTTGTGAAGGCATTTGGAGCCTATTTTGGCTACTTACACTCTAGACTGGGGGAGAGCATAGTCCAACACTTCAAAAAATTTAGTAGAATGTGACCATGTGCTAACTACGCCCTCCACAAGAGGCTGACTATGCTTCCCACTAGGGTTGAGTGTAGTCTTAGCACTTAGAAAAACTTGTAGTAGCTGGCTTAACACTTTGAAATGTTTTCATAATTGGTGTTTGGTGTTGACTATGCTCTCTATTGAGCTAACTACACTCTAGGGCAGTGGAGACCATAGTCCCAACACTTAGAAAGAATTTGTAGCTTCTTGCTTCATGATGACACTTAGAAAAAATTGCAAAAAATTAGTTTTTGGAGCTAACTATGCTCTCCACTAAGATAACTATGCTTTGGGGCAATGAAGAGCATAGTCCTAGCACTTAGAAAAAAATGTTCTTGTGTTGAAACTTAGAGAAATTTACAATCAATAAGCTATAGCCCAAATTTGGTGGTGTTTCATTATCTCCTTTTTATTGAGGAGTGGCCTAAGAGATGTCAACAAAGAACTACAAAACACCACAACAGGCTTGGCACTAACATCACTCATCAATACCTAATGGGATGTCACTACACCGTGCTCAAGAGTGTTATGCATGGTAGTATGCTAGGGAGTAAAAGGTGGAGGTAATATGCATGGGGTAAAAGGGGAGATGAAGTGCAAAAAGGATGTCATGATTTAGGATGTGGAGTTAGCATAGCTAATGATGGACCATGGCACTAGGTTGGCTTGCCCTAAAAAAATCAACCTCTCATTGGAGTACTCATGAGAGAGTCAGTGTGGATTCAAGGCTAGACCAGTTGCAAAATTACAGTCCTTTTACATTGATTGGGGATGTGCTTTGTCCCCTTTTTTCCTTTTTGTTTTTTATTTTCTTTTTTTTTCTTTTTCTTTTACCTTTTGGCTATAGGGAAAACTTGATTTGGGTTTTACATGTTGCTAAAAGCTAGCTATAGGGTGCTTTCCATCAAGTGGACTACATGCCACCAAATGGGCTTTGCTTTAATGCTTACGAAACAGTGTTGCATCTATAGGATAGGTGTTTCCTCCCTAGGATGACTTTTTTTGCATCCACCTGGGCTTTAACTAGGTAACAAAGGCTCCCCATGGGACAACTTATGTTATGTCTGCCTTGGGTTCTACAATTTGCAATGTGATATGCAAAAAAGATGTTATATGGTCATAGCTTGTAAGCACTAAGGGATTGCAATCTTGGCTATGCAGGAAATGAGAGAGTATCAAAATGTGGAAGTAGATGTGGGTAGGATATAATGGAATAGAAGGGAACTTGCACTCTTGAGCGACTTAGGTAGTCCAATCATGCACATCTGAGCACTGTGGTGACTTGCCACTACAATGAGGTGCATCTCTACACAATGACCTAGGGCTTCATCCTACAAACACAACTCCAAGAATACAAGAAAAACACACAATTCATGAAGTGCAAATAAAATGCCAAGGGTGATGATGCTAAAAATGCTCCAAAGGTTGAACCAATTGCAAATGCTCAAAAAACCAGAAAAATGCCCAAGGGGCAATGATGTTGAAAATGCTCCAAAGGCTAAACCGATGGCAAGAGCTCAAAAAATTAGCAAATTTGTAGGGACCATAATGCTACAAGTTCTTCAAAGGCTAGAGTGATGGAAAGAGCTCAAAAAATTAGCAAAATGGAAAGGGACCATAATGCTACAAGTGCTCCCAAGGCCACAGTAGTTGCAGATGCTCCATTTTGAGACTACAGTATCCCCATCGACATGGTGTAGAAAAGTGTGTGGGTGGGGGGGGGGGGGGGGGGAAGGGGCAAGTTATAATTATTCTCACCTGCTTGCTTATAGATTTATGCATGACTTATGGAAAACCTAGTTTAAGGTCTTAGTAGATTGTGGTGTGTCAATTTATAGTCATAGCAAACTACTATGCTAGTTTAACGTCGTAGTGGACATGCTATTGTACCAGTTTAATGTCATGACCCAAGGATGAGCTATGCCAGTTTAACATCATAGAAGATGAATGTTATGCTAGTTTAATGTCATAGCATATGTGAGTTTTACTAGTTTAACATCATAGTAGACATATTGGATCTATGCCAGTTTAACATCATAGTGGATGTACAGTGTGGATGCTAGTTTAACATCATGGTAGATGAGTGCTTACCTTGTTGGATCGATGTGTAGTGCTATATGATAGGTGTGCTTGTGCATAGCCATGTTGTGTTCCTGTAACATCCTGAAAAATCAACTAGAAAAACATTAAGTAGCAACTACTTCACAAAGTCAGTGTGCACAAATGGAAAAAATAATGCGGTAAAGTTTGCCTACGTATGTATGCAGGTTGTTAGGAAGGTAAGCATGCTTGTGCTAGTTTTGGGCCTCAATAGCTCATGTGCATGCTAGTTTTATATCTTAGTAGACTATAGGGATAGAATTAAAAGTAGTAGTTTTAGGGCCATTATAGGCCACAATGGTAGTTTAAGGCCATTTTGAGCTCAATGTTGCAAGTTTTGGGCCATTTCAGGTCATGTAGACTCCTAGTTTAAGGCCATTTTAGGCCATGGTAAAGGGATTGATATTTTCAAGTCATTCCAAGTTGTAGATACTAGTTTAAGGTCATGGAAGGCCAAGGATGCCAGTTTAAGGCCATGGCAGGCTAGAGATGCTAGTTTAAGGCCATGGAAGGCCACAACGATGTTTTTGTTTTTGCAGTTTTTGTTTTTTATGATTTTTATTGGCTTTGAAATTTATCATTCATTAATCTAAGTGGATAAATGCATTTAAAAAGAAAATAAATGTGTAAAAAAAGTGAAGTGATGCGTAATATAAGCAAGTAAGCTAAATGTAAATTCATAAACAAATGCAATGCAAGCAACATTCAAAAATGCAAGGTGCATAGTAGCAAAGGGTAGGTAAGAACCTAGCACATTTTAAACTAAGGGGGTTCCTTGATCACGTAGTTGCTTCATAATCCAATGTGGATTAGGAGGTGCATAGGGCCTAGGGTGTGCTATGTTGAAGGGCAATTATCCCCAAAAAGTGTCCTCCAGGAGGTCATTAGCTTCCACCACTCATTTGGGTGTGTCAACCTTATGTGCTACATTGTCTGCCATAGGTGCATCATCCAAAAATTCAACCCCTAACCCTTTCTCCATCTCTATGTTATTGATGGCCAAAGAGACAACGTTATCACCATGGATGATAACTTAACCACCTTTGTATGGAAGGTGGATCTCCTAGTAAATTGGAGAGGAAACAGCTCGTAACTAGGCTAGCTAAGGCCTACCCAATATTAGGTTAGAGTCGGGCATTTCCTCTATGATGGTAAATTCTATGGTGGTGGGGAATTGCTCCCCTACCACGAAGGCTATGGTTATCATGCCCCTAACAGTGATGCATGATCCATTAAAGGATTTCAAATACATGATTTTCATTGGCCTAATCTGGTCTCTAAGGCCTAGCTTGTCAATAATGGTGAATGGTATATTATGTTTGTTGTCACACCATCATTAATGTGCACTCTATGGATCTTGCCTTTCCCAATGCATATGGTAATAAACATTGAAGCTATGACAACCTCTCCTTACTCAAGGTTGACCTTGATTACCTCATCATGAAATGCTAGTGATGTTGAACCTAATTCCTGTGGTGCTAGAGGCAACATCACTGCATGGATGGCATTCTCATCTACAAGGATTTCCTCCATAACAGGAATGGACATCAACACTCATGCCAGTGCTTCTTGGTGGGAAAATGAGATCATGACCAAGTCATACAAGCTCAACATTATATTTTTTTGTTTAAGCACTTTCTTGAACTAGGCTAATGCATCCACGAAGTCCTTTCCATCATTCATTGTGTTGGCCTTGACCTCCTCCATGTGGCCTAAGGGATGGATCTCTTGCAAAGGGAACTTGGGCTTGGTTTTCTTGGCCTATTTGGAATCCTTAATACTCAGTTGTGGCTTGCTGGTCATGGCCTTTCTAGTTGCTTCAGCGCAGAGACAGGGACCAACTTTGGTGGACCAAGCACTTTTTGGTCTCATTGTTGCCTAGCCATTTCATTTGCAAGGCATTCATTGGACCTCTTGTGTTGCCATCTAGTGGGTCTACCCATGTTGCCGATGGGGTTGACCCTTGGATAAGAAGGGGCCAATGTGTTGCCTACTATTGGGCTTCAGGTAGGTGAGGGGCCATCACGTTGTGTCATCCTAATGACAAATAGCTATTGGGTAGTTGTTGTTATAGCATGCTATGGGACCCTAACCATGAAGAATGCTATGGATTCCCAAGGTGGTGCTCTAACAACAAAGGAGGGCCATGAACTCATGGAAGCTAAGGGCACCCTTGTACTTCTGGAAGGCACTTGAACCACAAAAGGCTACTGCACTAGTTTTGACTTGCCACACACACTAATGGTGTTTATGACATAGCCAATATCATCCAAGCTCTGGGGCCTAACCAAGTTTGTTGTGTCAAGTACTAGTTCACACCTATCTATCATCCTTTGCAAATCATCTTGCAAAGCTTAACAAAAGTCTATGCTATGATTGGACAACTAGCGGTAATGATAGAATTGGTCTAGCCTGAAGTGCTACTGGACCAGGGGCTTGTTTGGTGCTACTAAGGTGGGATTCCTTAGCAACTTGTAGTACTTTTTGTGCCTTTTGCAAGCATCCTCAAACATTTGCTTATGTTGGATTTTCTTGGCTTTCAGTGGTTAAACTAGTAGCTCTAAGGGTTTCAATGGAAACTAGGTATACTTTGAGCAATCCTTGCACTCAAAGTTGGGCCTTGGAGTAGCTTGCACTATGGCCATTATAGATGTGGGTGGGCTAGTTGCTTGGGCACTAGAGTTGGTAGCTTTGTGAGCTAGGGCTTTGGGTTGCTTAGCCATAGGCCCTTGATTGGTTGCTTTAGCATGTGTGGCTACCATTACCACTATTGCATTTTGCTTCTTCACATGCTAATTTTTGTAGGCCACATAGGCCAAATCCTTGCTAGCTTACGTTGCATCTTCTATGTTCTTTGTTTGGGAAAAGGCCTCGTTTAGCAATTGCAAGCCTAAGTAGTATAGTTTTGACTTTATGAATTTGTTAACTACATCCTTGAAGATGGCTAGAAGGTGTGTCTCAGCTATTGGCTCTTGAATTTCATTTAATGAGGCACTCTAGTGTTGGGAAAAATTTTGTATAGGCTTTAGGTGGCCCTACTTAATTTGCATCAACTAGTTTAGGGTTACTTCTGGCTTCAAGTTATACTTGAAGTGCATTACAAACTGGCTTAAGAGGTCTTCTAGAGAGGAAATAGAACCTCTAGGTAGTGCTTGGTACCAGTCTAAGTTTTTTCCACTTAGTGGCATGGAAAACATATGTATGATGGTCTGTGACCATGCTTGTAGTAGTATGCATTCAAACCTAAATGTGACTAGGTGTGCATTAGGGTTTCCTTCACTGTTGTACTTGGTGAGTTGAGGGAATGGGACCCTAGTTGGTAGAGTTAGGGGTGGGATAGTAGGACTTATAGGATCATACTAGTAGAAGTCCACCACCTTGATGATTTTGGAGGAAGTGGCTTTGAGTCACCTAACATCCTCCATTAAACTTTGAATTAGCTAGAACACCTAATCCAAGTTTCGAGATGCACTAGCTGGCTGCGTTGGTTGTACTATCTGTTGTGTTGATTGTATGGCCCAAGGCTAGATTACCAGTTGTGGAGCCACACGATGCAGTTGATGTGTTGGCTGTGTTATGGGCATGGTGACTGGGGGAAGCCACGCAAGCATGGGTTGGACTGATGCCAAGGATGCTAAAGAAATAGATAGGACACAGGATGCCTAAGTTGTTTTGGGCCTGGAGATGGCCCTTGCATGAACGTAGGGCTAAGCTGGCATGGTTACTATTGGAAGGGATGGCTGAGCAGGTTGAGATAATGCCATGAAGGGTAAGTGGAATGGAGCTATTACATCATATTACATGTATTAAATTTGATGCACTACCACTACAGGTGTCATCCTAGCCATGGAGTGGGAAGGTGATGTTGGTGTTATAACCATCTTGGGGGGCATGGATGAACTGAATCAAGGAGGGGCTGAATTGAGGAGTGATTGTTTGAAGATAGTGTGGAAGGGGCTCTCATGTTTGGAGCAAGCTTCGAACTCATCTTCTTCCTCCTGTAAGGCTTCCTCATAGTTTGTTCCTATGTCATGCTAATTTTCTTAGATGATCTAGGATAACAACCAGCAGTGAAACTCCATGAGTGGAATGATGTCAAATGAAGAAGGGATATGCTCTTATCCATCTTAGTGGATCAATTCAAAGCCCCATTTTTCCTCCATGTTGAGATGATCTAGGGGTAACCTTGCTTGGATCTTTGTACATGTGAAGTTGTATTTTTTGTTACGAAGGGATTGCCTCAATCGTGCCATGGTAAAGGTGTCAAGTGCATTTGACACCGATGTCAAAGGTTAATCTAGATTCATGATCGTAGATCAAGTGGTGAGAGAGAGAGCTATCGGTTGCTAGTTGCGAAAAATGGCTAACTTTGAAAACCATAGAAAAATGGCTAAGTCTGGAAACCACAGAAAAATGGCTAAGCCTGGAAACTACAGAAAAATGACTAACTCTAAAAACTATAGAAAAATGACTAACTATGGAGACTACACTCTCTACACTAAGAGCTAAGTAAACTCTCCATAGAGTATGCTCTCCACCAACTATGCTCTCTACACTGAGAGAACATAGACTTAGAAAAATAGTGGAGTAGCATGATTTGGGTTGCCACGCAAGGTCTTGGGGGGACTGACTACAAGGTCCACTCGACACTAATAGGTTGATAGAAAACTATGATGTAGAGAGCATGTGGGACAACTACAATGGAGTTTTAAAAAGTGATTCAGCCCTCCTTCCAGCACCAAAAAACTATAGCGACCAAAAATGTTAGTGGTTGGAACACTAAGGAGTTCATGGGCATAAAATCCTAACCCCAAGTTCATGTGAGAGCCTGCTAGAGGTGGATACGGGGTGCCCATAATGGTCTTGTCAATCGAACAGGGACTTACCAAATGTAATGCCAAATGATGCTAAGTGTTGAGAAATGTTTGTGGTGTCAGCAGTGTCAATAGAGGTGAGCATAGTCAAGGGTTTTTTGCCAAAAAAAAAAGGTGCTAATATGCAAGGATGCATGAAAATAGCAAAAAATGCAAGTAAAATGCTAAAAATGCATAGAAAGAGAGCGAGAGAAAACAGAACACAACCCCAACTAGGGTTGAGCATAGTTAACTCTAGAAGGGGTGAGAAGGTACATGGTGTACAATAGGCATAGTGGATAGTGTGGTCATAGTCTTAGGGACATCTAGCCATGAAGACTGATGTTCTATCATGGTGTCTGTGCCTATTAGAATGGCCACCGTGGTGTCCTACAGTGAGCTACGATGGTGCATGAGTGCCTTGCCTAGCCAAATATGTCAAATACCAAGAGTGCCAACCTTCAAATTTTCCAACCCCTAAAATGTCAAGGGCTATGGTATTTATAAGCCTAGGGTTAGCATGAAATGTGGGTTGGCTGCCACATGGTAGTGGGAGAGTTGGGACTATGCTACACCCAACTACACTCTCCATTAAGGTTAGCAGTGTTATGCTTTGCTTTGCTCTAAGAAACTCTCTAAGACTATGAGACTATGACTACACTACCAACTAGATGTTCATGTGCCAAAAATACTACAATGTATCTGAAAAAATGCAACTTTGGAGACTACACTCGAGGACTACATTGTCCACTGTCTCAAGTGGGATCAAGCATAGTTACACTTTGGGGCCAAAAGGGGGTACAACAAAGATGCATTTTTGCTAACTACACTTGCTAAAGGTGTGTTGGAGCTGAGTTGAATGCTGGTGCTACATTGTGGAGGCCTTTGGAAGCTATTTTGGCTAACTACACTTGACTATGCTCTGGACTAGGGAAGAGTGTGATCCAACACTTAGAAAAATTTTGCAGAATGTGACCATGTGCTGACTACACTCTTCATAGGAGGCTGACTATGCTTCCAAATGGGGTCAAGCATAGTCTTAGCACCTAGAAAAACTTACATCGATTGGCTTGCCACTTAGAAAATTTTCCAAAACTAGCATTTGATGTTGACTATGCTCTCTATTGAGTTGACTACGCTTTGGGTAGTGGAGAGCATAGCCCTAGCACTTAGAAAAAATTTTCCTTGTGTTGACGCTTAGACAAATTTGCAATCAAGAAACTAGAGCCCAAATTTGGTGGTTTTTCAAACTCTAGTACTTGGTGAAACCAAAATTGAAAGAAGATTTCCAATTATATACTTTTTCTTTAACAAATTCACTAGCTACAATATTAATACAAAAAGATGGAATAAAAGAAAGGCCAATTGAATTTTTTAATTTCCAATTAAAAGGAGCTAAGAGAAATTACTTTGAGTTAGAAAAATAAGCATTCACTATGATTAAAGCCTTGGGACATTTTTTAGTATTATTTGCAAAGCATCATGATCCATATTATGACTATAGAGCCATAAGTGAGACAATGTTTATTATAGAATGAAATTTGACTCAAAAGAGTTAATGGGATAATCAAGCTTCAATAGTTTAGATTTAATTTAGAAACATGGAAGATAGTTATGAATATGGAATTAGCCATAATGACAGCAAGAGAATTTGGGTAAGAAGTGCTAGCCCTTTTTAAAATTGCAAATTGGTACAATGACATAGTACGGTTTCTTATTAGTCAATAAATTCCTAAGTATCTATCAAAAAGTAAAAAAAGATATTTCATAACCAAGATTAAGAAGTACACTTATACTCAAGGAATTCTATATAGAAAATATTTTGGAGGTATTTTACTAGAATGTGCATCAAATCAAAAAAATTGAGAAAATTCTGAAGCAATTTCATAATCATGAAGCCTTCTATTATGAATCTCCTAGAATCACTATGCAACATATATTATGATATGGATTCTATTGGCATACTATGTTCAAAGAGAAAAAATTTTAACTTATCATAAGTGTGAAATTCACATGCTAAAGCTAAAAAGGGCCAATGCCCCATTGAAATCAATAATAATAGATAAACCTTGTTAGATGTGGGGATTGGATTTTATAAGAGCTATTACTCCATCTAAAGCAAGACATAGGTTTATCTTAACAACTACTAACTATTTTACCAAGTGGAAAAAAGCTAAAGAACTAAGGATAAGTACATCCTATGATGTAATAAAGTTTCTCAAATAATACATTGTAAATCATTTTGGAATGCCATAATCCTTAGTTAGTGATAATGGCATAGCTTTCCAATTAGCTAAGTTCATAGGATGGGCTTTAGAGAAGTCAATGTTACTTTATTCATTCTCAAATTATTACCCACAAGAAAATGGCCTAGCAGAGTCTAAAAATAAGAAGATGATCTCTTATATCAAGCATTCCATGGATAATAATGTAGGAAGATGGCATGTACTTTTGCAAGGTATCCTTTGGACTGATAAGATTAGAATCAAAAGATTTATAGGGACTACACTGTTCAATTTAGCTCATGGGATTAACGCTTGAATAACTAACACAACTATATCTTCAATGGTAAAATTCATAAAAAATTATAGCCCATGATCAAAAAAGAAATGTGTGGTAATGGCTTTATTATTAAAAATAAAAGTTGAAATTGATGATGCTAAAATAAACCGTTTACATAATTCAACATTAATGAAAAGATGATTTCATCACCATGTGGAACAAAAGGTATTTAGAGAAGGAGGCTTGGTTTTGTTGTGGAAAGTTAAAGAGATAAATAAAGCTAACAAATTCTTAGCTAGATGGATTGGATCATTAATAATCAAGCAATAGGTATTTGAAAATACTTTTAAACTTGCTTCATTAGATGGATAGATGTAAAGTTATCCATTTAATGCTTTCCATCTAAGGCATTATTTTGGGCAACCACCCACTTAAAACAGCTCAATAATGGTAGACCAAGTTTGTAAATATGTACATAGAATTTCACAGTTAGTTTTATAGGAATATTTAGGAGGTAGAAGTTAAGCCATAAAATCCATAAGGATATCATTTAGTAAACAACCATGGTTGGGAAACCAAGGCCAACAGTAAAAAGAAGATTATTCGTAGAATCAAAATGAAAGCAAGATCATTTATCCCATACTTATTTGGGTGCTCTCTTGAGCATGTGCACAGAATATACTATAGGAACATCAATTTTGGAGCATCTTATAATTGTCCATTTATGACCTAGCTCTCCGATGAGTTTTCTCTACTTTCAAAAGGAAAATCCATCCATGTTAGAGAATGGGTCAAGTTTCTAGAATGCTTAGACTTTCTCTAAGAAAAAAAATTTAACTAGAAGATCCCAAATCAAAATTTTAATTATGAAGATGTTTTAGTCAACCAACATGAGAATGACACTAAAGAGAGGCTTGGAGACTTGGAAAAAGAATATGAAGAGGAAGAAGAGCCCAAGGAAGATGAAAGCTCAAGAGATCCCCAAGAAGGCCGAGAGCAAAAGAATGAAGCACAAGCCACTATACCCACTTAAGTTACAACTAAACTTGAGTATGATGAAGCTTCAGAGTGAAAAGTTTTGAAGAAAATGCTAATTACTGTATAGTGTCATCCAATCTTAGTATCTTAGTTTCAGTTAACTTATTCAAAGCATTTTTAGAACTAGGGTTTTCTCATCCCTATTAAGCCTTAAGCCATAGGGGTTTTTCCCTAGAAAACTATTTAAGATTTTTCTTAATTTGTGTATTTCTGTACATAAAAGATGTAACAAGGAGGTGTTTTTATTTGAAAAAATTGTTATTACAACAATATGCCACTTCCATAAAATAGCCATAAAATCAAAATATCAGGATCACCTATTTTTTGTGCTACCATTAAACGGTTATTGAAAAATTCTAAGCATACTCAAGTTCTACATATGATCTAAGGTTTTTCACACTCTATTTGTGTATCAAGAAATCCCTAAGGTAAAATTGATTTCAAGTGACTTTTATGAAAAAACACTAAAATGATTTAATTCATTCCAATCAAAATTTATTCACAAAAAAAAAAAGGTTTTAGGAGTCAAGAAGAACCAATCTCTTGATTAAGTAAGCTTATAAAGTTTTAGCTAGTTTGAGGAGCTAGGGTTTAAGTTAAGTCTAACATTGCATAGAAAATTGAGATAGCTACCAAAGACAGAACTTGAATAAGTTTGGCTCAAGTTAAGCAAACATCCTTTTCTATTGGCCAGATTTACTAAGCTTATAGACTTTTTTCATCCAAAGAAAGGTTGTTATTAAAACAAATGGTTGGATGCAGAAGAAGCCTATTCATCTTTTAAAAAGCATGTGGTTGGCGTGGGGGCATAGGGACTCAATCCAAGTCTAGTTTAACCTTTTTAAAGTCATTTTAGGTAAGTGAAGTGAAATAGTATAATTAAAAATGAGCTTTGCAAAAGGTTTCAAAAAACTATTCTAAATCCAATTGATTGTGAAAAGGAAAAATTCATTAAGTATGATTACCACGTAAGCTTGTAGGGGAAGCTCATAGAATAAAAAAGAGATTCTACAAAATGGTTTTATGAGTCACATCATCATTTAATTATGGAACATGAAAATGAGCTTGTGTGTTGTTGGTGACCATTTGGGACCGCCAACGTTTTCCTATGAGTCTCATGATTGTGATCACGGGAAATGAATGTGTTCCTTTCAAACTTGAGTTTAGGTGTTTGCTAGTCTCTTGAAACACCAAGGCCCAAATACCTTCAAATAAACTCAGTGGTAATAGAGCGAACTAAGTGTAAATGTGTATTTGTTGTAATGAATGTTAAAATATTTGGATTTGTATATGAAACTGCAACTAGCTATTATAACAAAAATTTAGTTAACCTTGTTGAATACTGCAAGTCATTAAAGATTCCTATTTTGTCAAATCACTTGGTCTATATATTCCCTATAGTATGTTGCTTGCAACAAATAAAATTTCACCAAAATTCTTAAGTACAATTCTACAGAAATCTACTCCTAGTTTTCCTCAGAGAGAGATCCACAAGAAAAATAGAAATAGAGTAAGATTTAATGAATTTTAAAAGAGAAGAAGAAAGAAAAGCAAATTTGTGTGAACTCTCAAACATTTAAGCGAGATAAATTGAACATGAGAAAACACTTTGAAATAAAGCTATCAAAATGCTTTATAAATGATAAAATACAAGCTATTATTTGGCTAGTTAAATATTTGTCAAGAATTGCAATTAGAAAAGATTTAACAATTTTAAGGTTGAAACATCAAGGATGAGACTTTAAAAATTGAAGCTATTTCAAATCAGCTTAAAATATCAAAGATTCTCTAGATGCTCTAGACTTGAACAAGCAATTTCATACAGAAATTACTATTAAATTGTTCAAAATACTTTTAAAATAACATAAGCTCTTACATGGAAACCAAATAGAAGTCTAGAATTGCACAAAAATAGAGATATAAGAGCAATTAGAAAATCCGAAAATTAAATGTTAAGCACAGTACTATCTAAACCATTAGCTAAGCAACTAAAACAAAATGAGAAGAAAACAACTCACAAGATTTAAACAAAGTAGTTGAATTGATGATGCTATTAGCAAGCCATTCTTAAAAGTAATCTTCAATCTTTCTTCTAAATTTCTTCCCCCTTTTTCTTCTACCCTTGAAGCTCTTTTATAGTGACTTCGTGATAGTTACAAACATCATAGGAGATTAAGGTGTTATGACCACTATAGGAGTTAGTTATAACCATCATAGAAATTAATGAGAATTAGTTATAATCACCATGGTAGTTAATTATAACTACCATAGATATTAAAAGTTAAAAGTCATAACTAACAAGTGTTTAATGCATAGAACGTTGTATAAATTCTTTTTCTCTTATAAGATAGTGATATATATAGATATATAAACAAAGTGCCACATGCCTAGAATGGCAGAATAAATGGAGTTTGATTGTTACAGTCCACATTGTCATCAAGGCACAGAACTTTCGCGACCCTCTTAACAGTCCCAGCATCTGGCATTAGCTCATGTTCGATCATTTCCTGCAAAGATTTCTGTGCGTCTCCCACATCACTGTAAGCAGAAATAAGCAAACAATTAGTGCTATTAGGGACTCAAACCCACATCGATAATCCTTTTCAAACAAGGCCTCTACTTCTTGTACTTTATTATTTCTACAAAACTCATTAATGCGGGCATTGTATGAGCAAATTTCAGGATCCATGCCATTCTGCAACATTCAATCCCACAGAACCTCTGCTGCATCAGTGGGCCCTTGGCTGCAAAGTGCATCAAAAAAACATTATAACTTGTCAAATTTACTAAAGATTTCTCTTCCATGTTTGGAAGAAAAGTCTCTGCATCATTGAACCACTTGCTCATGCAGGGAATTCTCAGCAATATAGCACAGGTATTTGCATTCGGTATGATTCTGCTATCCAGCATTTCGTTGTATAGATCCTGGTAATCTTCGAAACGCTTCAAAGTAGCAACGGAATCCAAAAGCATGATGTAGGTTCCCACGGAGACCAAATTTGCAGCATGCTTCTTAAGCTGCATGAAAACTGCAACAGCCTGATCAATCCTACGTGCCCTAATATAAGCTTTGATAAGCATCAAACACGGTAGGGCAAGAACCACAGGGTCTATAACTTCTGGCAAGGGTTCGAAACGCTGTAAGATTTTGTTGATTCTCATCATGTTTGCTTTCTTCGATCATGCCTTTCTGCATCAGCGATTGGGCCGCGGCTATCAATCATGTTCTGGCTGTGATGTGGGCGATGGTACAGTAGCTCTCCAACGAATGGCAGAATCCCTTTTGCTGGGTAGCCCAGTAGGAAGAATCGCAAGGCCAGATGGGCTTGGTTTTTGATCTTCATCATGGCTCTACTCGCCTGCTCTGCAGAAAGGCCCTGTGGGTAGCTTTTCTTGAGAAAATTCCATCTTTTCCTGTTACCATGCTCTCTAAGAATTCTGGCAGTGTTTTCGATCGTTTCTTCTTCATGTTTGGGTTGAATTCCTGCATAGCTTTGGCTGTGGATCATTATGCGCACCTGCAAGGGCAGCTAGGATAAGCCATGGAATGTTCACCCTACCATTAAACCTCCTCCTCTGGATAAAAATAGAAAGTGCGTGTCCATGGCCACTCTTTCCTGAAGCAACATGACCAAACCAAACCCAGTAGGCATGAAAGTTGCGCTTAGGATTGCAGCTGAGGGCAGGGCAATTCGTTTGGAAATTCCATGTTCAATATAATTCTCATCAAATTCCAAACTTGTAGCGAAATCATCATCCCTGGCACAAGGCATCCCAAAATCACAATGCCCAAAATCATATAAGATTTTCAATTTGACGCATCCAATATTGCAACAATCGTTCTTAACAAGTCTCTTTCAGAAAAAGCTTCCATTGTTATTATTGGGTTGTCCCAAAAAAGCTGTCATTATTTGTTACAAGTGCCCTTCATCAATTTTGATCTGAGAAAATGCCTAAAGATTGAAAAGGCACAAATGAAGCTATATTTTATGCTTCTCCTGCAAAATATCTAATCATGCCTGTGCATTTCCTCTATTTCATCTCCTGATTCATGGAATCAAATTTTACCATGATTCTCAGAATCATAACCACCTTTACCAAAATCTGTTTATCTTTCAATTTCTAAATCATCTCCAACAGCTTTATGTTTTAGGTTGAATTTGCAGCGACAAGTAATTTTGATTTGCCTCTCGAGCAAACGCTTAACACAAACTATCCATTATCATCATCAGTATTGTGATAGGATCAACACAACCAAACTTATGTGATAACCCAGGCATGGGCAGAGATTTACAATAAGTAAACACATAATTTGTTTTTGAACCACAAGCAATATATCCGACTGCCACTATAAGTCCAAGAAAATTCTTTTCATTGATATGCCTAGAAAAGCTAAGAGTGCAAGCATCAGAGGATCCCTTTGTGGATGTATCATTGGCAAGATGCCACATCTTTAGTGCACTCTCTGTAGATGCAAAAATTATTGTGCTGGTATCAATAAATTTAACATAACTAGCATTCTATGACCTGCCAAGATACACCATGGTAATTTTGTTTTACGTAAATCGTAACAATAGATCTTGTAGTCAGCAAAGCCAAAGACAATCTGATATGCAGAATCAGGTGGAAACTGAATACAACAAATATTTGCAACTATTGTAAGAGCATCAATGCTTCTTTCTTGCTTAATACTACAAAGTTTAACTATGCTATGATCACTTTCATTGGCTAATTTTGTTTAATAGATGCTTTTCCAGTACCAGATTTGAGATTTCCCTTTTGAAGGCTTCGAAGAAAGAACTAATGATTGTAAAAACTGATAATCAGGATGCGTTGAATCTAAGTTTGCTGCCTTGAATTTAATTTTCACCATAATCATTTCTTTCTTATCAATAATAATTTATTTTATGGTGCTACAACCTTGTAAACTTTGCTTCATTAAATGGCCAAAATGTGCCAACATGCATAAAACCAAATTCTAGCTTCATGAAAAGCTTCTATATTAGTCCTAACACATCCCCTTTTGAAGAATCAACATGATGAGGAGCTTCCATGGATTCCACAATCCAAGTTCTCTTAAAGTCACAAAAATAAAAAATTTTAACAAGAAAAAAAATTAAAAATTTTATTCTTGTTTAAATGGAGAAATTACAGTTGAAAGGAAGCATAAATTCCCAAGGAAAGAAAAGAGATTCAATCAAATTGTCACACATACAATTAATCAAAGAAAACACACTCTAACATGGATGAAGATCAAGGCACCTTTCCAAGACTCTATTTCTCTCTATTCTTCTCTCAACTCACCTCTCTCTCCCTAAACCTTCTCTTTTTTCCCTCTCTTGTCTTACTATTTGATTTCTCTTTCTCTCTTATCTAAACTCAAGACTTGGACCCTTATTTATAGCTTCTTTGTGTGACTTTTCATCTTCCCTCCAATTTATCATTCAATTCGATGTCCATTAAAATCCATACTAGATGTCTTGGAGAAATAGTAAACATCTTTCCTAAGTGTAGAGATGTCAGAGTAGACATCTTGAAATCAAGTTAGACATCTAGTATGTAGCTTAGATGTCTAACTGTCAAGGTAGACATCTAACCTACAAATGCCAAAATTAAAGATGCTCATTTTGAGGTCTAAAACCTCTAGACATCTTCAAACAAGTTCCGATAGCCCCCGAAACATCCTAAACTCATCAAAATAGTTCCAAAACATTCTTGAACATGCCAAAACTCTAGGGAAAGATCCCATCATTGGAGAGATGTTACATTAGCCTATTTGATGTCCACAGCACAACAAATACATAAAGCTAAGGAAATCGATCCTAAAAAGAGGCTTTAGAGAGATCCTAAGATGTCAACTTCTGAGAAAATTTGGTTCATAGAACCAAAAAGTGGTTCTACAAAATTCTTCTATGAGAAAGTTTAAAATTAGACTTACCAAGTTAGCTCCTTCTAGATGAAAATGTTCATAGAGTTTCAAAATGACTCCATTGAAAATACCACTTTTCAGCCCTACCCTGTAAGCTATTAGCCCTTACCCATAGAACAAAAGAGAGATTCTACAAAATGATTCTACGAGCTATGTCATTGTTAGACCATGTCAACTTGTAGAGGAAGCTCATAAAACCAAGAATTATCTCTACAAGATAGTTCTATTTAAGTTAGCTTCACAAACTTTAAGCATAAGGAAATATCAAAATTAGATCTATATGTAAGTCCCATGTAACATGTGGACTATATTTGGAGAAAGTTTGTAGAACCAAAAATTGGTTCTATAAGAAAGGTTGAAATGATTCTACATATCACATCATTGCTTAAGAACAAAGCTTAAACTAAAATGTTGCTTGTAGAACAAGTCTAACTCAATTAACAAACACATAGGTACCTTTGCCAAGTTAGCTTCACTTACATAGGGGGATTCATAGAGTGAAAATATGAAACTATTGAGGATCAAGAACTTAGAAGGAGGATAAATAAGTTCTCCAAATCAAAAATAAATAGCCACAAAAATCACAACCAAATTTAATGTGGTTCCCCAACTTGGGTAGTCAATACTTAGAGGGTAGATCACTTGCACACCTCCAAACTTTGTTACTATGAAATGTCATTTGAAGGGTACCACACCCTGTACAAGCTCTAAGCTCCACTATGGAGTGCTTTGTCACCATGAAACCACTCAACCCCACAAGATCCTGACAAGCTTAGAAAGTGGTTTTAAGGATCCTACAACCTTTACAAATTGAGCTCTGCTCCAAAGTTTTTTAATGTTGCATAAACACTCAATCCCTCAAGATTCCAATAGACCCAATTACAATGCCTTCTTGCAAGAAGTACATCAACCCCAATAGGGCAACAAGAGAGAAACAAAATCATAAGAAAATAATGTAACTAAATTTACAGGTCCTTATACTTTGAAGCATAATTCAACAAACAATTAAGCAAATGATTTTACAAATGAAGCACAAAAGTACAATATACAATGATTGCTTTGATAGTGGCAATTCATGCACAACACTTGCTTTATATCCAAGAGAATGAAGTCTTCTTAAGCCTCAAAGTTTTCAAAATCACCTTGAAATTTGTGCAACCGCTATTTAATAGCTAGTGTAGATGTCTCCTTCGAGATTGGGATGTCTCTCTGAAAATGACTTCAATTCTAGGGAGACGTCTCTTCTGCAATTGGGACATCTTTGTGCAGATGTCTCTATGGAGACATCTTCTCTTGAAAGGAGATGTCTCTTGTTTTTGGGAGATGTCTTCTCTAGGTCAACTCGACTTCGATCAAGACATCTTTTACTTCTAGGAGATGTCTTCTCAACTTTTAAACTTTGATTGCCAAAGCTTCCTCTTGCTAATTTATCTTCTATCAAATCCTTAGAGCATCTCCATCTAATTCATAACCTTCAACTTTATCCATGCTCCCTTGAGTCCTTGTAGTCTCCACTTTGAGATCTCTTTGTAGATGTCATTCTTTGAGCTCTCCTTCATGCCCTGCAAAAACATCACATTCCACAACATTCTATGTTCTACATTTTCCTTAAGGTTGACATACCAAAAGGTCAACAATTATAAGAAAGTGAAATTTTCAACTCTTCCATATCAGCCTTTATGTAGAAAAAATTCATAGAACTGAAAAACGTCCTTACAAATGATTATATTACTTACAAAGAGCATGTAGAAAAATAGTTAACCTTCATTCCTATATCAACTCAAAAAACTAGCTAATAAAGTTGAAATTCAACTCTATGAGCATATCTAAATTTTAGTTCTACTTCCCCTTCAACTCTAGGAGAGGTTATCAAGATGAATCTAATGGGTAATGCTTTGTTTTAAACAATTAAAAAACTTATTTTAAAGTTAGAGAATAAAAGAAAGAAATTAATTTTAATAGGTACAATGGCTAGTTTTAGGAAAAGAAAAACCATTATACCAAAAAACAAACAAACAAACAAACAAACAAGATAAAGAGTAAGTCAAATAAAAAAACTAGTTAAAAGAAGATGAGGTAAAGAAAAGAAAAGAAAAGATTCATGCAAACAAAGCAAATTAGCATAACGACATTTTAAGTATAACTGAACTAGTCATTTTATCATTAGTAATAACATAGAATATACTATATGATATTTAAAAATTATTACAAAAATATTGTTTTTTTAAAGAAAAGAAAGGATTAAACTATGTAAGATTTTGATAAATTACTTAATATTTGTTAAAATAGGACACCAGGCCAAGTGGATAAAATAAACTTAATCTCAATTAACATTATCAAAATAAATTCTGATTTCTAGAGCTTTTCTAATTTTTCTATCTATAAAGTTTTCCATTACATAAAGAAATACACACAATTAAAAAAGAAGTTCCATTATACAAAGAAATATACACACAATTAAAAGAGAAGTTTTATACTATCCCAATGCAAGCATTGCAGTATCTACATTGTAAAAACAAAAATGATAAACATAGCTTACTAGGAAAACTAAAAATAAGTGAGTAGACTTGGTACCTATAGGGTGAAAACTTCCAAAGGTATTGGATCTAGAGTTGTCACCAAATATACATAATTGTATTCATTGTTAATAAATGTTCCGCTATTGATAACACTGCAACCACCATACAATAATACAATCAATTGAAGCCTCTTAGAAAGATTCTTCATGGTGCTTTTGAAAGAAGTATGTTCATTATCAAACAATAATCACTTTGAAAATGTTAACTGAAAAATAAAAGAATGAAATCCTTATAGTCGAGCAAATTACTTTCAAAGCACTATGAAAACAATGTTCTCAGCATTTTCTAGGTACACAATGAATGCTAATTAAATCATGAAAATCTTAAATTGTTCGTGGATTTTTTCTTGTAGAAGTTTATTACACATTAAAAATTCATTTCAAAGGCATAAAAACTATATACCGCTGTTGTTTGAAGTTGTTGGCTACCAAGTTAACCTATTTGATGAATATGTTCAATTTACTTCACTAGTAAACTTTAGTTTTTATGGTTTATGGTATATTTTGATAGTATCTGGAAACATTTTCATTATTGTTCCTATTAATTTTTCCTTATTATTCACTCTAGCCCCTACAATTTAGGTGGTGATCCAACTTTCCTGATTATGGTTAAAATGCACAAAATCTACTTTACAGATCATCCTACACATTCTTTGAAAAAGCCAATAACCTTAATATTCATATATTACAAAAGAAATATTTACAAGCATTTTCCAAATTAGAACATTGTCATTTAACCATGTCAATTCACTTTTAACTTTTGTTAATGAACCTTGAATACAACACTCATGATAATTTAATTCACCAACAATATTATCACTTGTACATACCATTCTTGAAGAAATACAAAAAGGAATTCAAATGCCTCCTATGGAAGGGTCACTCCTAACTCTTCTTGTAACTCCCTATAGAAACATAATTTAACTCTTGAGAAAACAATAAGAAAGAAAGATATAATGGATTACAAAATAAAAATTCATAATATCAACTTCCTAAACTCCAAGTATTGTCATTGATTTGTTATCATCTTCTCTAGGACCTTAGATTCAAGGTGCTTATTGCTACACTTAGTGAGTCTCCTTCAAGTGAAAAAGTTGTAAACATCTTTATCTAGAATATCTCTATTAATTGTTGAATTAAAGAATTTAACCATCACTTCATATCTCAGAAACATATTTTCTAGGGCAATTTGATTGCATGATGTATTTCATTGTACTACTTCTTAATGATACTCCCTTAGGATCAAACCAACTATCTTTTGGAACCATCATGGTTTCAATTATTACTCCCTCTTCTTCTTTAACTATGCATTATTCTTCCAAGATAATAATCATAGTAGTATATAGATTATTTATAATATGAGTATTATTTACTCCTGCNCAACTTCCTAAACTCCAAGTATTGTCATTGATTTGTTATCATCTTCTCTAGGACCTTAGATTCAAGGTGCTTATTGCTACACTTAGTGAGTCTCCTTCAAGTGAAAAAGTTGTAAACATCTTTATCTAGAATATCTCTATTAATTGTTGAATTAAAGAATTTAACCATCACTTCATATCTCAGAAACATATTTTCTAGGGNTTGGAACCATCATGGTTTCAATTATTACTCCCTCTTCTTCTTTAACTATGCATTATTCTTCCAAGATAATAATCATAGTAGTATATAGATTATTTATAATATGAGTATTATTTACTCCCACAAAGGCAACAATTGCTAATAGCTCAACACCAGACATAACAAATATGTACAAGAACAAATAATATGCATATACAAAATGTAATTTATTAGATAATTAGATGACCTTATTCATTGCTTCATTTTCTACTTCAAAAGTATGAACCAATCTATTTTGGTACCTAACCACTCTTATGAATGTAACATTCTAATAGTTCTTCATGAAGTATCCACTTTTCTCTCTCACACAATAACATAGATGGAGATAATCTCTACCAAGCTACTACATAGTTCTTGGAGATAAGTAATTGATGAATCATGTGTCGACTGGCGTTGATATTGGAGCCCAAGATGCAATGTTGAATATTCGATACCATGGGGTATATGCTAGCCTATAAATATAGCATTTGAGTTCACAATTTTCATATTAGTTTTTGTCATAGATAGCAAAGCTTTTGTAGTTTGTTTTTCCTAGAGTTAGAATATTTTTTGAGTGCTCATAGTAGGAGTTTGAGTGTGTATGGATCTTTGTTTAAGCACTGATGTGCTTGAGCATAGTAGTGTTCGCATCACTGCTGATGCACCACCTATCGCCCATGTCCACTACCCATCATCAAACTGCCTGTCTACCTACCGCCCATGTCCACTACCCATCATCAAACTGCCTATCTACCTATTGCCTAGTCTGCATCATGCATGCCACCAATTTGCCTCCAACATTAGAGAAGAGCTATGCACTGGAGATTTGCGATTCCCAATAACTTTTTATGAACGGTTCGCATTGGATTCGGGAGCACGTACAAAATCGCATTAAATTCGCAATGGGTACGTATTTCATAATTTCCAATGAAATGTTGTCTAGATTTGTACATATACATTGAAATGGTCACCTTTCCTTGCCTCGTATTGTTCTTGCCTTTTAGTTCTTGTGATGTCTGCATTTTGCATTAAAATCTTACATATCTTCTCCTGTTTTGAATCATACCAAAAACTTCATTTCATTGTTAAGTGGCAAGCAACCAATCAAGATTCATAGCTCAGGACATAGGCAAGAACTAAGTTAGTGAAGAACTAAAAAATCAAAACATAGCAGAACAAGTTAGTGAAGAACTAAAAAATCAAAACATAGCTCAGGACATAGGCTAGGATACTGTTGAGGTTCCCTCAACTAAATCTCCTTCTTCAGATGCCAAGGTGTCCGAAGTTGAAGATATGAGAGTCGAGGATACTGATGCCACCAAGACCCCTCTTAACCAAGAAGGGGCCCCAAAAGATGCTACTAGTAGTTGGGAGCGTGTTACCCGAAAATCTTATGCCTCAGTCACACGCGATAACCCCATCTTTAGTGCTTTCCCTAAAGGGCATCGCTCCTCGACTGGTTCTAGCCAGCCCATTAACAAACGAACAAGTGCTCGGCGTCCTCTAGTTAACAACTTTGAATCTAGGAATTCTTTTAAGGCATTGGTGGTTGAGGAAGCTCCTCTTTCTTCTACACAAACCCAATGAAGTGTTGTTCATGGAATGTTAGGGGTCTCTCAGACCCTCGTAGAAGATATATAGTTTGAGATTATATTCAGAGACATTCCTTTGACGTTGTTTGTCTTCAAGAAGTTAAAATCCAAGGATTCAATCTTCAAACTTGCTGCCAGAGCATTTTTCCCAACAGTTCTTATGTTTCTACTCACCATGAACATGGTAAAGGGGGGGCTATAATTTTTCTCCATAATAAGTGGCAGGAGTCTGTTCTTGATCATGGTTGTGATAATTTAGGGCATTGTAGTTGGGTTCGATTACGGTACGCGAATGAGATCTTAGGGATTGTCTCCATTTATGCTTCTTGTCACTCAACTAATCGGAAGCTCTTGTGGAATTGGCTCAGACACAATTTACCCCCAGCTAAATGGATTATTGCTGGGGACTTCAACATGACTGAGCATCCAAAGGATAAATTAGGCAGACAAAGAGGTGGTTTAGATAACAGGGAGCTCTCTGAGTGGCTCTCGTTGAAATGTCAATTAACATTGCAAGAAGCTAATGAAAACTATTCCTCTTCTAGTACCTCTAACTGGTTTACTTGGAGTAACGCTAGACTTGGTGCTTCCTACATCTCTTCTCGATTGGATCGGGTATATCTATCTACTAATCCCCTTATTCATTTTACTTCTACCAACGGTGCCCCTGTCCAAGCAGATTATTCCCAGGTCTTGTCAGATCATTATCCTATTCATTGGTCTCTTTCCCACTCTGGGAACTCATACTCTTCTAACGATCTTTATATTTTTAACACTGCCTTTCTTCATAGTAACTCCCTTTGCTCTTTATTGATGCAAATCTGGAATTTGCATCCTAAACCCCTCGGTGATGACGGTTGGATTGATTGGTGGACAAATGCTTGTACCCGCCTCCAACGGTTTTCCAAACATGCAGGTAAATTGATTGCTTCACAACTAAGTTCTCACAAGTCCAACCTTCATGAAGAAATTTCCTTACTTCAAAACACCATTAATCAAGATGAAGCTACTGAGGCTCACTTTAGTCGTTTGAAACGTGCCAAGGAGAACCTACGTATAATGGATCACTATGAAGCGAGAGGTGCTCACCTCCGTGCTCGTCTCTCTTGGCTTCGCATGGGTGACCAGGCTACAAAGGGCTTTTTTCGTCTCCTCAAAGGGGGGAATCCGTCCCATAAAATTCCAGCTATTCAAGTAGAAGATAATATCTTTACCTCCAAGGATGACATTCTTCAGGCCTTCTTTGAGTTCTACTCTCGAACTTTTCGAAAAGAGGCGATTGACCCCACTGCAGTTAACACTTGTTTAGGAGCTATTACACCTTTTAATCGCTCCATCTTTGGTGATGCTTCTCTTCTTTCCAAACAGGATCTTGGTAATGCTCTTCAACAACTCCACGATGGTAAAGCCCCTGGTATGGATGGCCTTCCCACAGAATTTTTTAAGAAATTCTGGCCCACTCTTCAAGACACTGTTTATAGGGTATATAAGGAAGCTCTTAGGGAAGGATCCTTTGGTAAGCAGATTAACGCTGGTATTATTAAGCTTCTCCCCAAGTCAGGAGATCGACTGAATATAAGTAATTGGCGCCCTATCACTCTTTTAAATGTCATCTATAAAATCATTGCCAAAGCTATAGCTAATAAACTTAAACCCTTTCTTCCTCATCTTATAAGCAAGGAGCAAACCGGTTTTGTTCAAGGTAGATATATTTTAGACAATGTTGTTACTGCTATTGAGGGCTTGCACTGGGCTTCTTCCACTAATCAAAATGCTATTCTTCTTAAGCTTGATTTTGCTAAAGCTTACGACATGCTTGATTGGTCCTTTTTAAAAAGTATAGTCAAACACCACAACTTAGGTAATGCTTTTGAGAGACATATTGATCTTGTTTTGTCCGAGGCCTCTTCAGTCATCTGCATTAACGGATCCTTCTCTAAGGTCATTGAGCTTCAAAAATCAGTTCGACAAGGGTGCCCTTTAGCCCCTTATCTTTTCATCCTAGCTGCTGATGCTCTGGGAGCTGTTCTTAGATCTTCTAATGATTCTATGCGGCTAAGAGGTATCTCTCTTCCACAACAAGGACATGATCTTGTTTACAGCCAGTTTGCAGATGATACTTTTATCACTTTGATCGAGGACCATAATAATTTTAACACTGCCTTGCAATGCATAGATATCTACTGTAGAGCCTCAGGAGCTAAGATTAATTGGAACAAAACGCAAGCCATTCGATCTAGCTTCTCTCCTAGGCCTCCTTGGACTTATCACTTTGATATCAAGTGGCTATCTCCTATTGATCCTTTCACCCTCTTAGGCATCCCTATTGCTTTATTTGCTACTCCCACTACCATATGGAACAATGTGGTGGAAAAGGTGAAACATAAAGCTTTGAAATGGGCTTCTAAACCCTTATCTCTTGCAGGTAGATTTATCGTAGCTAATCATATTTTGAGCTCCACTCATGTCTATTACTCTTCCTTTATGGCTCCTTCCAAATCTTCCTTTCATTGCATTAACAACATTCTCAGGAATTTCCTTTGGGGGGATAAGGATGATCACAAAGCTTTTCATCGAGTAGCTTGGGATACTTGCACTTTAAATAAAGAACAAGGGGGCTTAGGACTTGCCTCTATTGAGCACCAGAGTATTCTCTTGGCCTCCAAATGGGTGACTCGATGTATGGAAGGAGATGAAGCTTGGAAGATCCTTTTTAGGCACAATATCTCTAGTCTTGGTACACACCAACGATGGCATAATACTCATTGGAGCAATTGGATCATTAGTAAAAACTCTCAGAAGATCAAAGGTTCTTTTTGGTTCCAGCAAATTTGGCGTTGTTGGAGCCAACTTCAAGATCTGTTGCAATGGAAACCTTCCCAGATAAGCTTGCAATCTCTGTCGACTCACTCGATCTGGTGGTCCCCTATATTTAAAAAGAATGGAGGTTGTCTTTACGATGAATTTTCTCATAGGGCCAATCATTTTGCTGACCGCAATCTCCACCATATTGATCAATTATATACTGTTAGAAATGATCCTCCTACCCTCTCTTGGACACATGCGAAAGTTAAATGGGGGTTTCAAAGACAAGATATTGTCATTTACCAACACATTGAGCAAGTCCTTTCCAACTTTGTTGTGCATAAGATGCATACTAATACTCCTTGGTATGAAGATTGGTTTTGGCCTGACGGTTCCCCTCTTTGCTCTTTACGTATCTCTAAAGCCCAATCTTGGTTTCATGCGCAAGCTTTTCAATTCTCCACTCTAAATAGACGTTGGAGTTTACATCTTGAGGATCACCAGTGGAAAACTATTTTTCGTCGGATTCGGACTTCCAAGGCTCAACCTAAGCATCGTTTCTTGTTTTGGTCCTTGGTTCATCAAGGTTTTCCCATTGGACATAGGCTTCTTTTTTTAGGAATTGATCATCCTAAATGCCCCATGTGTAAAGCGGATGATTCTTTTCAACACGTCTTTTGGGATTGCTCATTCTCTCAATACATTTGGCATTGGTGTAAATCTCTCCAAGTCTTCCTTCCTAATCATTCTCTTAGCTTTCCTCAATGTATCCTTCAAGATGATTGTGTTAAGNNNCAAGGGAGTACCAATAAATAAACAAACACAATCAACAATTTTTTTTGTTTCATCCCCATCCATGACATCCATTTTATTGGCGTTGTCATTGTTGCTTTTTCTCCACCTTTCTTATTCCTTATCATTTTCCATCCTATTGCTACCGGAGGTTTGCTCTTAGTCATGAGGGCCTTGGCACAAATTTTTTAATTTTTCCTAACCCCTACACCTTAGGTAGTCACCAGTGTTAAAACTCTAGAATCAGTATCTTCCTTAACCACAACTCAGCCAATGCACCTTACATTGAGGCAAGGTATCAACTGCATTGTGATTTATCTATCCTCACTCATTTGTGATTGTGTTGTGTGTGCAGATGACGATCATACAACAATGGACTGGGCCTGGAGGAAACACTCAAGATGGACCAGAACTGGAGCGTTTACAAAAGGAGCAAGATTGGTGGCATGGCTATGGATAAACAACAGATTGTACAATCTTCGCATTAGCAGCAACATGCCTTATTCTTTTTCTTTCTCCTTCTCTTCCAGCTGCCAAATAAAGGTTAGATGTCATTTATGTACAATGTTCACCTCGATGATCATGAACACTAATGTTGTCATGTATTGTATTGTTGATCCGTTCATCGGGCACGTTGAGTCTGTCACCCCATTCCACCGTCAATGGCCATTCAGTCAATAATCCCATACCTTCCCAATATTTTGTAAGGAACTTGAGGATTATTTTTCATTTAGTCATGGGGGTATGATGAACCATGATATCGGGACCACGATATCGCATCCACAATATTAGGTCTGCAATATCAGATCCAACCATGCGATGTCGGATACCTGATATCAGGGCCTGTCTCCTCGCCTATAAATAAGAGGTGACACCCTTGGTTTTCACATTAGATAGTTAGTCCCTTAGCTAAACTCTTGTCATTTTTCTCTTTAGAGTTAGAATTATTTTTGCATGACTGTAGTAGGAGTCATAGAGTGAACGGATCTTTATTCGAGCATTGTGTACCTAAGCACACTTTGTGTACAGCAATAAAGACAAACTTTATAATAAACCTTGTAGCATTCAGAATAGATTAATTAGCATTAATTATTATTTAATGCTTTCCTAGTTGATTAATGATTTCTCTCACCCTACAACTCTCTTAGTTAAATACTCTTAGTACAACCGCTTCAAGCATGTGTGTAGTGCTTGGTAACCCTGTAATGATTAGCGTTGTAACCCCAGTAGCATTGCACTAGTTCAGGATGTGTACAGCAAGTGGGAACGGATATTGGTGTTAGGAGTAATTAAAACTTAGTTAATGAGTAGTTAAATCAGATTATTTACTTAGTTATCTCTCTCCCCCTCCTTACTAGCATAAGATATAAAACACATAAAAGCTATAAAAATCATGTGGCTCAACCTTGCTTAACCATACAACTGTGACATACAAGTAAGTTTGGGAAGACAACGATTAACCAACCTGTTATTGTTTCACAAAGGCGCATAGGCACTTAGTCCTTGGAACTCAACCGGATTGTGCGTGAAATGCTCGTATTCATATGGTTGAGTGTAGGGGTACCTCGCTGCTCATCACTATTTAACTATCTAATTCCTTAAATCTAACTAGTCTAACATAAGCATCCAGGCCCACTTTCTGTTCACATCTAAACTCATTCTAAAGTTACGAGGTTACCAAGTGTCTATCATTGGGCATACCAAATAACCACTGTTGGGATTACTAAGCATTAAGCCATATGTTTGAAGTGGTCGTACTTATGTATTGTTATTAAGTTTGTTAATTAACTAAAGACATGAATGTGAAGTGCATGAATAATAAAGTGCATGGAAATAAACATTAATCTATTCTAAGTGTTGCAAGGAGTTCCAAGCATCTCAACTTTATTGCCATCACATCAAAGTGTTAAGGTACATTGATGCTCAAATAAAGATCTATATGAAATCCTATGGGGAGCACTTAAAAAATATTCAAACTCTAAGATAGGAAAACTACAAGACTTCAACTATGCTACTGATTAATGTGTCATAAATGCACATTCATTTATATAGGCTAGAATAGACACTACGTCAATGCATATACAATGTGCATCAAACCATGCATTAATGGGGCTACATTGACAAGGCTACATCAATGCATGCTTATTGATGCAACTAGTCCAATGATTCATCACCAAGCCTTATGACTTGAGAAGTAAGCACATTTCTATCATTTCAAATCATAGCCTTCTCGAACTTTTGCATTAAGGAAGTTCTAAAATGGAATTTTACTACAAATAATAAATGACGTGAAAAACATACCCTTTGAGAATGAGGAGGAAAAAGTTTAGAAACTATAAATTTGACTTTTTACTTATCCAGAAAAAGGGCCTAACATTAAATATTAAGGTTTAGAATGGGAAGGTCAAATATTAATATAATATTTATCTTTTAAGGTTTTTTTTAAAAGGCTAAATTTCAAAGGACTCTAGTCGCAAACATAAGTAACATCAAGAATGTACAACTCTCATCAATGATAGATGATTTTAAATAAACAAGCTTTAATGAAGAAAGGATGAAAAAAACTTGAATTTTGGTTGGAGGTAGAGTTCTTTATGTCAAGTAGGATCTTGAAGAACTAGTAAGGGGTCATCATCTAGGGGCTCATTCACCCTACCAACTAGGATCTCGAGAGGGCTAGTTGATGAGTGAAAGCCTAACCTCTTTTCAAGTGGACATAACCTAATCTCTTTTGATGTGGCTATGTCTCACTTTCGAATTTAAGCCTTCCGACATAAGAAATAATTACCTTTTAATCATTCCAAATGATAGGCATGATACTTCTGTACTAAGTAAGTGAAAAACATACTCAAAAGTTTAGAAAATAACAAGTTGACATTTTACTTATTTTGAAAAAGGGCCAAATATCATAACATTCTCAAAAGAAATGTGTGAACATAAGTGGCATTAAGGATCTACTATTACACTCCTTTCCTAGGCCTTAGGTATTACATTGTGATTATAGTTTATATGTGTGTATGTGGTCTTAGTGGGTTGTGGGGATAAGTTGGTTATGATGGAAATTTATATGTTATAATGCTTTAGTTCTTATGATATGATTATGATGATGTTACATGCTTAATTGACATAATTATATACATTGGTCATGTGAAATATGTTAGGTAGATGATGCAACTAGTAAGAATAGTAGATTGGGATAGAAGAACTTATGTCAAATATATATTTATGCTTTATGTGTGATTTCAGTATTTTTGCATTTAAACTATAGTATTATGTCAACTCATATATGAATGTGATTTTAGTATGTGGATACACAATGTGTTTGATATAAATTTTGTAGGTTTACATAGATTTTGATTTGAGGTTCTATTGCATTTAAATTTTACACAAGTTAGTTAAAGTAAAAAATAAAAAATAAAGATTATAAAATATTTGAAATAAAAATAAAATAGAGAAAAACAATGTAAAAGTTAAATCAGTTTTGTAAATGCACATAACGTTAAAGGCTCTAAAAAGTATTTTTAAACATAAACATAGCATACACATCACCAACCATCTTTTTTCCATCCCCTTGCTCTGGTGCAGCATTAATTTGGTTGTCTGTGCAAAATAGAAACTAATTTGGAGCTTGTTTCTTTTCTCTTTCTTCCCTTCCTGTGAATATTGGTTTTGAAGATGGATTTTGCTTTATTTAAACTTAGCCTTGGGACTGTGGTCGTTTTGACACAAGAATTATATGGAGTTAAAGGTAGTCATGCTCATTTTAAGTTTTCAGTTAATTGGTAGCTTATCTTTCCTTTTCTTTTATAATTTTGTGTTGGATTTGTGTATACAATCATATTTTGTGTTGGATTGGTGTATACAATCATATTATGTATTCATGAAGAACCAATAGGTTAAAGAATGAGTTTTGGATGTATAATTTTCCGGATGATCAAATTTGCATGTTTTGGGAGTTATATATGATATAAGATGAATTGAGTTATTTGAAACTCATAGAAATTAGTCATGATGTTGTGGTGATTAGAGTGGCACTGGTGTTATATATTTTAAGGTTTCTATTCTAGGTGCTTTTTGGAATTTGGGTTATCTCTTATGGTAGTTAAATATTATTATTTATTATTTTCGTAATAAACTTTAAATGAATAGAAATTTGATTAAGGAAAAATTGGTGTTAGAATTGTCTTTACCTACTTTCTAATCATGGATTTTTTTTAATCCTTGAGCATATATGTTTTATAAAGTTACATTAGCTATCATTTTATGAATTATAATTAGTCCATTAAGTAAGCTAGTAGTAAGAAATTTTATTATGCCATGTTGTGGTATTGTCTTTATGAAGTGTGTGTGATTGTTAGACTTAGATAAAAGTGGTCATGTAATATATTTACCTTAAATACATTGTGATTGTGATGTGATGGCTTAAGTTAGCTTGGATTGGTACATGTCTTCGTAACAATTATTATAGCGGTCATTAGCGGGTGGCCTTAGCATGAGGGTGTAGATTGATTGGTCATGAGATACCTTAAAACTAACCATAGATTAACCCTCCATTGTGATGCTTTAGTACAAGTCCTATCCTAAACCTCATCTCAGAAATGGGAGAGTATAGATATGTTCATCTTTATGATTAGTACGTGATATAGGTGTATACGTCATTATAGCTAGTCCTCTAGAAGGCTAGTGATTGTGGGTAAAGAGTTGATGAACCTTAGTGTCAATCAAGTAAATAAAAGACTGATAGGCAAATGATTAGTTATGAGTACTCATGACAATATTACACATGCTACACTAAGAGCAAATATGCTAGTGGCCACATGGGTTATGTGTATATGTTGATATTTCCTTATGAGTTATAGTAGTGGTAAATGTATCCTAGGATTGATCTATTGATGTGTGATGATTAATGGTGGGGTGTAGATATAAATGTGTGGGTATAATTAATAAAATACATATGATGTGGAAGGCACATGATGCCATGGAAATATGATTGATTATACATGATGGTGATTTTATCTATGATTATGTGTTAGCTAAGTGTTCCCTTAGTATAGATTATATCTATATTGTGTGTGATATTGTATATATATATGTTGTTTAGAGTGCACATGAGATTGATTGTTGATGTAGGTTACTTTGTACCCTATTCCTCTCCACTAGTATATCACTTGTTGGCTATCTAGTAGGGGAAGTGTAAAGGCTTCCCACTCAATTTTATACTAATATTATTTATTTATACTTGTTGACTACAAGGGTGCAAAAGAGTACCAAGAGGACTAACGAGAGGGATGTCTATAAGGATTGGTTAATGTACATTTCCATGTATAGATGTAAAGTTTTCTATAGAATACTAATATTTGCATGGCCCTTGTAATATTCTTATTTATATGATGTATATATTTTTTGTATATTATGAGATCAATATAGACTTCTGATTTATGTAGAAATATGTGATCATATAGATTGATACGTTTGTTTAGCCTTTGGTTTGGTATAGTTTTATATTGTGAGATATAGATATCATGTCGATTATTCCTAAAGTATGTCCATGTATCGCTAGATTCTCGATTTGTTATGTTTCCATTATTTTATTGCTAGTGGTCTAGGCATCACTTCATCCTAGCCAAGTGTAGTAGGATAGGGTATTACATATATAACTCTTATTAATTATTGGTGTTTTTAAATAGATAAGCTTTAAAAATTTGAGCTTTGATCAAAGTAGACTTCTTTGAAATGATTAAAATTAGATTTCACTAATTTCAAGAAAGATTATTATTTTTTATCATTGTAATAAAATAAGGATGGGTTGTTGGAACCATATTCCATAACTTGAGTTTTGAAATCAAGAGTCTTACCACTAGGATAATACCTCAATTAATCATGAGATCTTAAAAATCAATATGATCACAAGAATAAATTTATAATGAAAAGTTTAAAATTAAATAAATCATCTTAAGGTACCAATCCCAAACTTCATAAAAAAATTATAATTATGTAAGGCTCAAAGGCTCAAGCATTCAAGTGTTATTTTATATATCATACTCTTTCCAATTTTTTATTGCTAATCATTGTATTTTGTTATGAAAATTGATTTTTGTTTTTTCAAAATTTTTGGATTACATCATTTCTTTAGAAATTTTAAACATTTAGACAATGTTCAAGAATTTGGACTTGGATGACATATGATAAAACCTTTTTTCATGCAACTATGATATTGTATCTACAATATTGTAGCTCTATATACGTTATCATAGGTGCAATGTAATGGACCATGGTCATGCCTATAAATACCAACCCATTGTCGCATTGAAACAACAACTTTTGTTCAACACTTAGCAAAATGCTTGCAATTGATTTTCTTATCTTAGAGAGTTAGAATGAATGTCTATAGTGTGGTGAACAATAGTTGTACAAGATCTTTATTGGAGTGGATTATTCCTCGATGCAATTCATGAATGGAAATAAAGATCAAGATCATTTTTCATCATTGCAGATTCTCACTTACCTTAAATTTTACTTTTCATCATTAATACATATGTGGCTACTACTTGATGTTCAAGTTCATTTCTGGGCCTACCTACTATTAACATGGCCAAGTTAGCATAATGAAGGTTAGCTAACCCCATGCACTCCTTTAGGTCTTCTATTTGTAGGTCTTTGCTTTTAACTTCTACTTGGTGGGCATGAGCATAACTATCCAAGATGGGCTACCAGTCTAGATTCTGTCATTCCATCGCAATCGAGACAAGTGATTAGTGCCACATTCTTAGTGCCCTTTCAATATACCATTGTGAGATCAAAGTCCTTTAAGATCACCAGCCACTGTATGACACAAGGGCTCATCATTAGCTTGTTCATTAGGAAGTAGGTGGCACTATTTTGTGTGCACAAATACCCTATATTCAAGTACATAATGCTTGAACTTCTCTAGAGCAAACACCACCACATCAATTTTTTTTGTAATGGTGTAGTTCAGTTGTGCACCCACAATGCTTTGGATGGCGTAGTGGATGTAATATGGACATTTCTTATCATCTAACTGCATCAGCACAATTCCCAAGTCATAATTTGATACATCCATCATGATATGAAATGGCCTAGACAAGTCAAGTGCTTGTAGGATTTTTAATTATAGAGCTATCAAAAATCAAAGTTGAGAAGTGATCATAGCTATCATTGAAGCAAAAGAAAATATCTCCAAGGTTTTCTTTTTTAGCACTTATGCTATAATTTATTACAAGGAAAAAGAAGTGGCACCCTAGAAGTTCCAAGATTAGGACACTTACACTTTCTCTAAATATTTACCAGCATTGATAGTGGATTAATACTATTTTACTTGAATTGAAAGTGGAAGAGAGTGACCTTTTTAGCTTTGATCAAGACCATAATTTAGTTAAAATGGTAAGGCAGAGCATGGTTGAAACAATGAAAGACTAGCAACAGATTTATGAGAAAATAGGTCTTCACAAGCTAAGATTCAAGCTAGGGGCAAATATTATCAGGAATGTCCAAAATTGACTAATAGCAGAGACTGTATATCAAAGAGATAATCTTTGTTTCAGGAAAAATATGGAGCGGTATATTAATATCAATGCCAAGAAGGCCTACAAGCTCTATGGCCTCATAGAGTTTGACATTACAAAAGTAGAAGTCTACCAATATAATGAATATGTGCTCAATGGAAGATTTTGAAATTACCATGATACTAGAAAGATTATCAAACTATCTCCAACTAATTTAGCAAAAGCTTGAAAATACCTATATGTCATTCCAAAAACTTAAGAACTTAGGTTTTCACATAGAATTTTTATATCAGGATTAAATTTTTGTTTTGACCAAGAGATAAATTCAATTGTAGATTTTCATGTTTGGGCTTGGGTAGCACTAGAAAATAAAATACCTTTCTTCTCTTTGCAATATATGAGTGATGTGTTATAGAATAGCCTAACCAAAATTCAGGAATAGGGAACTCCACAAAGATTAAGCTTACTTTTAATAAATTATTTGTTAAGAGAGTTCCTTGAGCCTAAAAGAGTAGTACCAATTTTCATCATCTATGCATCACAAAGAAGAGCTTACCCTAAAAACATCTACTATGACTTCTTTCTTTTCATTTATGAGAAAAGCTATTTTGAGTCTCAAACTTCAAAATTTTTTATGAACTTTGTCTACCCTTAATTAATTAAATTCATTTTAGGAGTATTCCCACTAAGGGTTAACCAACATTTTATTAATGTGATAAAGGAAAAATTCCATGAAGCAGTCTTCTTGCATGCTAGATACACCTAGATTCCAATAGTTGTTTTTAAGGAAAAAGCTTTTAAGTTCCCACAACCTGTGGCCCCTTATCTAGTAGCATTGGAAGTTGGAAGATAAATGAAAGGAAGCTTTTTAAGATATGATTACAATCATAGAGAAGTGTTTCCACTAAAGTTTGGCTTTTAGGAACTCAACAATGCAGAACAGATTAGGGAAAAAGCAAGAAGATACAAGGAGAAATGTGATTTCCTAGAAGCCTTGAAGAGGATATATTCAACTACAAGAACAAAAAAACGTTCATCAGATTAATGAACTAGACATGGTTTATTTAAGATCTAATAATAGAGAGGTAAACCAAGCCATAAACCAAGTTCCAAAATAGCTTTAAAAAGCCTATTAGCAAAGCTCCTATCCTCTGCCTATGATAAGCCAAATGCTAAAGTGTGTAAGTTAATGGATAGCATAGATCATCCTTTGGCAAGGGATTTCTCTAATGAATATTTGACATTATTAGAAGAAAATTATTTTTTTTGAAGGTGCTAGATCCAAAATAAGATATGCCTAATGAAATATTTCCACTCAGTAAGATAGAATATGCAAGGATAAAAATAACTAAAAGAGCAATGTTGAAAAGAATAAGAGTGAATAAAGAGTTACAACAACAAAAGCTACAAGAGTAGCAGAGGTTAAAGGAACAGCAACAATAGCAACTACTAGAGCAACAAAAGCTAATAAATCTCAACAACAATAGCAAAAGAAAAGGGAAAGCTCTTCATTGGCTTTCATTATTCTAAACTTTCCATCTAGATACTTAATGAAAGAAGCGACATGAGCTTTTAAACTCAAAGAAAAGGAAGGTCAAATTATATTAAGTCAAAAGCTTCTAACCAAACCGAAAATAAAAGCTAGTGTAATCTTCCATTATAAGGAAGATAATCCATAGACCTAAAAGTAGAAGTTTGCATTGCCCCACCAAGACATGTTAGAAACCATAGCCACATTAATCAAACACATGGGAAAAATAGCCAAGCTTACAGAGTTCCTCTTACAAAATGAACAGGAGGTATCAAAGTTACAAGAAGAAGTCAAAGAATTAAAAGAAAAAAATGAGTAGATCAAGGTCATAATAATTATTAAAGAATCACTACTTGAAAATAAGGACATGAAAATATATAGCTAGAAGAAAAGTTAGTTATTATGAGTTCAGAGCTAGAATAAGTAAGAAAAGAAAAAGCTCCAAATTACACTCATCTTACTTTACCGAGATTTAAGAAAATCATCACTACGATGAACTATAGTAAAGAATGGATAAAAGAAACAAGGGAATAAATCTTAAGAATGAGAGAAAAATAAGCTATGTTTATTGATGAGACGCGACATGCACTGGGCCGCGATATCGCGTACGCGATATCGCATCCCGCCGCC
>MNCI01036026.1:7956-24782 GCA_015680685.1 Gnetum montanum
GAAAGTATGAAATATGTAAGATTGCCTCTTCATGGGTCATAATATTTACATTTATAATGAGGCTTAGCTTCAAGTCTCATGGAATGGGGTTACAAAGGTTACAATATGCAAATTTGGTGGTGTTTCCTTGGCCCCTTTTTTTTGGTGTTTAGAGGATTTAACCAAGAGGCACCAACAAAGAATAAAAAACATCACTATAGATCCACCACCTACATTCCTTCTTCATGCTTGATCCAGTCATGTTGAACCATGCTAAAGAGTGCTTGTGATGATGGGATAAGGCTATGATAAGAGAATGATAATGGTAATGGGGTTATAGGGATTCCATTATGAAGGCTAATAATGCATTCCAAGTGCTATCATCATGGCTATAGAATGACATTGACATGCTTTGAAATGTTGGTCACTCAAAAATGCATTTGAGGATCCAATCTTCATTGTAAGATTTCTTTGACCATTAGGCTTTGAGGCTTCATTGGTCATTCAGCCTCTTGGCAAACTACTTTTCCTTTTTTTTGTGGGGTGAAACATTCATTAGGTTTCATTACTAAGGCTAGTTTGATATATTTTTTCCACTGAATGAGCTACATTACATTTAAAGGCCTTGTTTTTGATGGACTTAATTCTTTTTCCACTGAATGAGTTGCATTACATTCAAGTGGACTTAAAGGTGGAGCATGATGAGAAGATATCATATGACCATAGTGCATAAGTGGCAAACATATGTTAACATTGTTTTCCAAGGTATAGAAGGCTATAATAAGGTTACAAGGTTGGGCTTAAGGAGTGATGCTAGATGGAGGGTCTTGGTACATGTGCTTTTGTCATAGTAGGACAAACTCACAAAATCTTGGGAATTGAGGTTACATGGTGACTTGCTACCATAATGAATTGCACCCTTGCCATGGTTCCAGACTTCATCTTGTAAACACAACTCTAAGAGGATAAGAAAACCAAGAAAATAGAACATGTTATAACATTACAATGCATAAAGACCACATAGAATGATAATGCTAAGCTCCCCAGGTCACTAGTATTGCTAGTTTAAGGTCATGGTAGGCCATGGTACTAGATTAAGGCACTAGTAGGCCATGATGTCATTTTAAGACCCTATTAAGATGTGGTGCTAGTTTAAAGTCATAGTAGGTCATGGTGCTAGTTTAAAGCCTTAGTAGGTTGTATTGCCAATTTGAGACCATGACAAGCTATATAAAGATATCCTTCTATCATCCAAGCTCATTTGTTGTAGGTCATCAAAGTTGTCAACATCAGTCATTCATTGCAACCTATCAACAATGATAAAAAATACTACAAACAAACATGTGAGTGTTAGAAAAAATCAGGGCTATATGATGGCTTTAATGTTGCATAACAAGGGTTTGATGTGGTCATCAATAGGTTTAAGTTTTGGTAAGGAACTTGGTTTCCATGTGTTTTCTCCTCACCATTGTGCTTTAGATTGGAATTTTAGCTAAGGGACCCCCCGTGATGCTTTTGGCTTTAAGGTAAATGGTCATCCAGCTATTTTAAGGGTGTTATGAATATAGAGCAAAATTGTTTCAAGGTCTTACGATTAAGGTCAACTTTGCCTAACAACATCACAAGAGGGGTTTATTTAGGCTTTAAGGCTAATCAAGTTTACTTCCTTACCCTCCTAGCTCATCCTTTCATGATAACATAAGCACATCAAGTGGCACCTATGTAACCAAATGATAAAAAATTGATAAACCCAATAAAATAATGCTAATAATAATGCATAAATGAGATAAAATATTGCAAAAAATGTCATCAGGAATCCAAGCAATGCCAATAGAGGCTATAAGGCAATAAAATATTATCAAAGGTCAAGCATGGTTATACTTTTTCTAGTTTAAGGCCTTAGTGGACCATGTTGTCAGTTTAAGGCCTTGGCAGGCCATGGTCACATAATGTCAAATGATGATAAAATATGGTCAAAACCATATAAAATGATGTTGAATAAGGTCAAGCAAGGCTAAAACATAATGGGGATGAATCCAAACAAGTTTAAATAAGGTAAAGTAGACTACATATGGCCCAACATGGTTAATTGAGATCACATTTTGCCAGTTTTAGGCCTTGGCAAACTATTAAATTGCTAGTTTTAAGGCCTTGGTGGGTTGTAGGAGTACTAATTTAAGGCCTTGGTAGGGCATGGTAACATGGTGCCAAATGATGGTCAAGAATGATCAAACCCATCACCTAACACCAATCAAAGGCTAAACCAAGGTTAATAGAGTCTTTGATCTATTAACCTTTGTGAATTCCTCTTCAAGCCATACATATTGCGGAGTATACTTTCTATAAGAGGAGTAAGATGTCAACATAATAATGTAAGCAAGACCTACAAATAGAATAGCTTTCCCACCTATTTTTTGATAATTGTGAAGGGTTTTATTGGAGTGGGAAGTTTGACCAAGATGCCCTATTATTCTGAATTTATATTGAACATATGGACCTAGTGGTGGTGGCACTATGAAAGAAACTTCATGAGCTAATCTTTCACATTCAAGCTTATAAAAGTTTTTGGTATTGAATTTTAGACCCTTGATAATGGAATAATGAATGAATCCAAATGTGTAGTTGTAGAAATTTTATGTTTTGACAGTCACATTCATGCTCTTCTTTGTTTTTGTTATAGTTGTTTTCATTTGTAGACCAGTTACACCTTGTTATGCTCTTCTTTTTTGTTGTTATAGTTGTTTTCATTTGACAATAGAGGCCACAATGACCATTTATTATTCATGTTGTTGTATGTTGCATAGTGAAACTATGGTCATAGACATATGGACATTTGACATTCTTTGATTATTGTCACACAATATGATTGCAACTATGTGTTAGTTTTAGATATTTATGTTTTAAATCCTTCATATAAACATATATGGTAAATGTAATAAGGCCATAAACTAAAACTAGTAGATGAAAGTGTGACATAATGATAATTGTAAACCAAGGTAGATGCATATAAGTAAACTCACATATGATGCTATCGAGTAAATTAGCTACAATGTTGATATAGGGACAAAAAGAAGAGTTTATTATGCTAACCATTTTTTAGGTCCTAGCAAGCCATAAGGTTGCCAGATTTTGGCCATGATGGGCCATAGTGTTAGTTTTAGGCCTCAATGAATCATATTCCTAGTTTAAGGCCATAGAAGCCCATAGTCCATACTTGCCTAGCAAGTATTGGATACTCTCAAAATAGCACATAAGGTTAGAGCCAACAGTGAAACATGATATGACATTGTAAAGGTAAACAAAAAATTGGAAAAAGAATGGATGAGACATTTACCATGAACTTGTAGCTTGATCTCTGATAAATTAAGGAATCCTTTTGGCATGATCCTCTGGTCATTGTTTCTCTTGTTTAGCATGGAAAGTTGTAGGAATTCTAATTGGTTGTCTTGTGTCGTAGAGTTGGCACTATTCACATCATTGTTGATCACATTGTTTTTGGTCCTAGTTTGAGCGTCGAGAGTTTCCTCTTGAAACTCTACCTCTAAACCTTGGTCAATGTTCACATTGTTAATTAAGGGCTATGATACATTGTCCACGTAGATCACAATATTTCCATCCTTGTATGGCAAGTGAATCTCCTAATGATAGTATATGAAACTACTCAAAGCTTCACCAACCATGGTCTCCCTAGGATCAAGTTGAAGCTAGATGCCTCTTCAATGACTAGGAAGTTGGCATATGGAGGAAATAGTTCTCCAGCTATGAAATCCAAGGTGATGGAGCCTCACATTGCTACTCATGAGTCATTAAATGACTTTAATGCTAAGGTGGTGGTTTCTTGAATGTTCTTAGTTAGACCTAGTTTATCAACAATGAAATATGGTACCACATTTTTGGTCACCCCATCATCTACGTGAACATGGTGAACCTTGTATCTACCAACATGTAGGGTGATAATGAGAGGATCATGTAGCACTTCTCCATTTTCAGAGTCAATTTTCACTTCACTATCATGGAAGTTGAGCATGGGTTAATGCTCATTTTCCCTAAGTGAAGCTTGCTCAACGATAGAGTGGATTGACTCTTTGTTTGTAGGAATGTATCTACTTACAAGAATAGAGATCAATACTTGAGCTAGTACATTCCTATGTGTGGGAGAGGTCATGACCAAGTCATAAAGGTTTAGTGTTATGTTCTTTTGTTTAAGGGATCGTTTGTCTTAGTCCATGGTTGCAAGAAAACTCTTTTCTTTGGCTTGTGATGTTTTAACCTTTGTGGTTCTAACCTCCTCCATCCTTCCTAGAGTTGGTGGGCTAGGCTTTGATGCATGTTCCTTGGGCCCCTTATCCATGGATGAAAATAATCTCAATGAAGGTCTTGGTTGGTTACATTTAGTGGGCTTGTTTGTTTGTTTGGTAATAGGTTCCCCCCTTGTAGATTGCCAAGATTTTTTTTTCAGCAATAGGCTCTAGAATCTCGTTCAGTGTTAAGTTCCACCCCTAAATGATCCTTTTGATTAGTTCAAGTGACCCTTGCCTCATCTTCACCAATTGATATAATGTGGCATCTAACTTCAAGTTGGATCTAAAGTAGTTGACAAATTGGCTAATCAACTTCTCAAGGGAAGAGATGAAACCCTTAGCCAAGGTTCAATACCAATCTAGATCCTTTCCCTTGAGAGATGATGAACCATGATATCACATCTGCAATATTGGATCCAACCATGCATTGTCGGATACCCGATATCGTGGCCTGCCTCCTTGCCTATAAATAAGAGGCGACATCTTTGGTTTTCACATTAGACAATTAGTCCCTTAGCCAAACTTGTGCCATTTTTCCTCTAGAGTTAGAATTATTTTTGTGTGCCCGTAATAGGATTCATAGAGTGAACGAATCTTTATCTGAGCATTGTGTACCTGAGCACACTTTGTGTACGGTAATAAAGATGAACTTTATGATAAGCCTTGTAGCATACAGAATAGATTAATTAGTGTTAATTATTATTTAATTCTTTCCTAGTTGATTAATGATTTCTCTCACCCTACAACTCTCTTAGTTAATTACACTCAGTACGACCCCTTCGAGCATGTGTGTGGTGCTTGGTAACCCAGTAACGATTAGCGTTTGGTAATCCTAGTAGCATTGCACTAGTGTAGGATGTGTACGACAAGTGGGAACGAATACTGGTGTTAGGATTAATTAGAAATTAGTTAATGAGTAGTTAAATTAGATAAGTTACTTAGTTATCTCTCTCCTCCTCCTTACTAGCATATGATATTAAACACATAAAAATCATATGCCTCAAGCTTACTTAACCATACAACCATCACATACAAGTAAGTTTGGGAAGACAATGATTAACCAACCCATTATTGTTCCACAAAGGTGCATAGGAACTTAGTCCTTGGAATTTGATTAGATCATGCGTGAAATGCTCATATTCGTATGGTTGAGTGTAGGGGTACCTTGCCACTCATCATTGGCGTTGTTGCCAAGGACTTAGTTTTTTATGCCCTAAGTAGATCTTAGGAAATCATTCACATCATTGGAATGAACCCTTAGGATTGGTTAAGGAAAATATAATAGTACATTGCACACTAAACAAGACAAGATGTCTTCTTCTTCACACAAAAGCACTTCACCACCTAGGACTAACACAAAAAGTAATCAGTGGTAGGATATACATGATGTTGATCTGCTAATCCCTCAACAGTTTCGTGTGGTGTATATTCACCCCAATGAATATGTACTTGACTTCATCTTTATTCTCCACCAAGACAAATAGCTACATTAGCGTGACTTGGAAGGTAACATAGTATTACCTCCTGACATTTCAGTCCCAATTATGCTTCTTCATTCTCTCACACAAATAGGCATGCAACACTTCCATGAAAAATACATTACACAAGACTATGATTCAAGAGACTATTATCCCACAAATTTGCAACATCAAAAGGATTTGCAATAGAAGAGACACCATAAGTCTTTGAAGGGAAAATGATCCAAGGATGCCCCCCATGTTTTAAGCAAGATTGAGGGTGATGAACCTACCTTAGGTAGTTACCCACATAAGGATGTTCCTCCCCTTGACTTTGGCCAAGGGGTTGTGTGTATCAGAACCTTCATTCTACTATTCACAACCTAGGTGTTGATACCAATGGATAAAATGTGTCCGAAAAAGGAACAAGGACACATGACAAAGGTGGTCATGTTGATTGCAATCGTGATTAAGGTAGACACCACCGAAGAGAAGGTAGTAGACACTGTCATGGTGGTGGTTCTCCTTCTTCTTCACCTCTATTATCTTCTTCACCCTCTCTTTTAGTGCCTGGATGTAGCCATAGAGAAATAGATTATGAGGATAAGGGTAAACAAAGTGGAAGCCACAAATGAGACAATGAAGACAAAGGACGAGGGCACTCTAAGAAATGATTCCATAGAAGAAGGGAGAGTAGGGAATAGTGTAGGCACCATAGATTCCACAAATGAGATGATCATGATGAACCCCTACTCACTACTTGAAGCATCCTAGACATAACTGAGGCCATGAAAGTTCCAATAAGGCACCAAAAAGATAGTAGTATCAAGAGGTTAGACATGAATAACATCCCACAATTTGAAGGGGGATATAATGATGATCCTTAAAATCACTTGCAAGCATTTCATGATGCGTGTGCCTTGAAAAACATAGAAAATAAGTGGCAAAAACTTAAGTTGTTTCCACGGACACTAATAAAAGAAGATGAAAGCTAGTACCGATCCTTAGAACTAGAATTCATTTGTAGGTGGAGTACTATGTTAAAATTGTTCAACGATAAGTACCAAACGTACTCCCAAGTGTCTAACCTACGAAATAAAATCCAAGGATGGAAACAAGGAATTCATGAACCCCTGGATGCTACCATGGGCTGTTATTATGCACTATTACATCATTGTCCTAGCCATGGTTATTCGCAGTGGGATCAACTACACCATCTCGTAGATGGGCTTAGGCATGAAAGGAGAAGAACCCTTGGGACTTATGCCCAAGGAAGGTTATCTAATCTTAGGTCCCATCAAATTCACAGACTACTGGAGCAAGTTTCCAAGGAAGAAGGTGAGCTATGAAAGAGAGAGAGTGTGGAAGAATATAACCAAGATCATTTCCTCCAGAAGAAGGGAGTAAGATTTTGTGATGATGAGGAAGAGTCACCACTCAAAGAGATGGTGAATAGGAAAACCTTGCCTATCCAAAAGTTAGCATCAAAAGTATCAGCAAAGGTAGAACAAATGTGGAACTCCCTAGATAGTAGGTTTCACACTATTCTCAAAGTAGTAGAGGAGTCTATAGATCAAGGTAGTGATTGTGACAAAAGAAAAAAGAGAGAAGCAAAAAATGCACATAACAAGGGTAAGGGTAAATTTTCTATTATTGAAGAGGTCGTGGACTCAAATACAGATGATGATAGTGGATGCGAGATATGTTAATATGACCATCCTAAGGGATGTTTCCTTGTGATCTCACATCTGCAGGAGTCTGAGATGTATGCACTTAATCCATGTTTAAACAAATGGCAAACATCCTGACGATTGCCTTATGCGCACGGTAACCCAAGGTAGTTCCACCAACCTTTAATGTATTATCCAAGTGGAACTCCACCATAATCAATGGAGCAACATCAATAGTGGAAGCACCCAAAATCACGGGGAATTCCACCACAAAGGAAACAATATCTTTATTGGTAACCTGACCCATATGGATATTACGTGTAGCATCCAATCTCTCGACGTAAGATTTACCACGTAATATCTGTAAGGCAACAATATCTTTATTGGTAACCTGACCCATATCAAATAAAGCATTAGAGCCCCCTTCGAACCAAACATTGCATTCAATGCATACGATCATGTTAACACATGTCGTTATTGATTGGATCAAAGCTAGCCACCATCCCAGGAAATTATCTAATCCTGGAAGTCCCCTAATATATCTACAAATCACTAGGAATAAGCCATGTGAAGCTCTTTCGGATTTAGGTTTTGGTGTCAACCTAATATCCCAAGAAATGTATAAGGTCTAGAATCTACCTCCATTAAAAAAGAGCAACATACATTTAGAGTTGGCCAACTAGTCCATCATTATTCCCTTGGGATTAGTGAAGGACATTGTTACCACTATTTGTGAATGGTTGTATCTAGCTCACTTCCTAGTGATTCAAGTGAACAATAGTAAGGGGGACTTCCCAATCATAATGGGAAGGGCATGGCTAAGAACTATCGATGCACACCTAGGAATCCACGATCTTTCCCTAGAAATATCTAAGAAAAATACTTTTAGAAAAATTGAGAAGAAGAAATTTCCATGCATCACATACAGTGACATAGGGTGTAATTGAGTGCAAATATCATGGGTTGTGCACAGTTTAACAATGCTTGCATGCAATCAGTGTTCACAAACGATCAACATACAAAGGTGCTTGTATGCAGTAGCCACACGATAAGAAGATTCCTAGTGGCTAATAGTTGATCAAGAAAGTAGCTCACTTATATGCACAGAACTCACTAAGGGTTTAACTTGTGCTTACATAGATAGCATAGATGCATTGGAGAAAGTCCACCATCAACTTCCCACTTCTAACTTAGAAAACATTAACTAGGGGAAGTTCAAAATTACTAAGAAATTTAAACAAGAACCCCTAGAGCTAAATCCATTTCCCATTGGTATGGAATACATGTTTCTTAAGAATGGAAAACTAGTAATCATCAACGCAAAACTTGCTCCACAACAAAAAGAAAGTCTACTAAATGTAATAAAAAATTGGTCAAAAGCCTTCGCCTGTTCATATCTAGAATTAACTGGAATAGATCCTAGGATATGCTAGCATAGGATTTACATTGACTCCTCCATGAAGCCTTGAAGAAAACCATAGAGGTGATTGAACCCAAAGTTGAAGCAAGTAGTAAAAGAAGAAATCGAACAGCTTCTAAAGGCTAGGTTCATATACCCCATTGCTGATAGAAAATGGGTTATCCCCCTAGTAATCATGCCTAAAAAAGGAGGCAAATGGAAGACGTGTATAGATTTTAGGCTACTAAACATGGCAACATTTAAGGATCACTTTCTGTTGCCATTTTTTGATCAAGTCTTAGAAACAATTTCAGGGCATCGCTATTATAGTTTTTTGGATGGATATAGCGAATACAACCAAATATAAACAGCCCCAGAAGACCAAGCCAAAACTACATTTACTAGTCCTTGGGGAATGTTTGCATACAAAAAAATGTTGTCTGGCTTGTGTAATGCCCCTACAATGTTTCAATGCTTAGTTATAAGCATATTCCAGCAGAAAATAGGAAATGGTATGGAAGTCTTTATGAATGACTTCTCCACTTATGGAGCAAGATTTGATCAAGCCTTGGACCAATTAGAGCAAGTGTTGAAAAGATGTGTAGAAACTAATTTGAGGCTCAACTAGCAAAAAATCCATTTGATGGTCCAAGAAGGTGTAGTACTTGGGCATAAAATCTCACATGCAAGGATAGAGGTAAACCCTGAAAAAAACAAAGTCATCCAAGGAATTACCTATCAACTAGAAACTATCAAAGACATTCGATCATTCCTTAGACACACTAGCTACTATAGGAGATTCATAGAGAACTTTTCAGAGAATTCCAAACCATTGGTAGAGTTAACGAAAAAAGATGTCCCCTTCAAGTGGACCAAGAAATGCGAACTAGCTTTCTAAACTTTCAAATAGAAGCTAGTAGAAACACCCATTCTACAAGCTCCTGGCTGGTCCAAACCATTCCATGTTATGACTGATGCATCCAACTATGTCTTAGGAGCCGTGCTTACATAGTTAGATGACCAAAAATTCCCTTATTATATCCACTATGCAAGTAAAAGTATAGCTAGTGCACAAATTAACTACACTACTATAGAAAAAGAATTAATGCCTGTTTGCAATAGAAAAATTTAGACACTATGTATTGGGGTACAAAGTATTCATACACATAGATCATAGTGCAATCTAGTTCCTCATGAATAAGCCAATGGTAACCCCCATATTATACGATGGTTGGTAATCCTACAAGAGTTCAATTTAATGATGATCGATCGTAAAGGCACTGAGAATGTAGTTGCTGATCATTTATCTCAGTTGCGCTGAGATAGAAAAGAGGATGAGTATCCAATTTCTGATCATTTCCCTAATGAGTTCCTCTTTGTTGGTGTAGTGAATAACCAATCCCCCATGGAGACAAACTAGTACAGTAGCATTCTAACCTATCTCGTTACCCAAAAAACACCACAAGAGCTATACCCTAAGAAGAAACAATAGTTTCTTCACAGAGCCAAGTACTTTATGGAGATCAATGGACAACTTTACAAAGTATGTCCTGATGGCTTAGTTTTATGGTGTGTTCCTAATAGAGATCAACTAAGAGTTCTCCAAGATGCTCATGAGGACCCTTGTGGGGGTCATTATGCTGGGAGATGAATGGTCATCAAGATCCTACTTGTAGGATATTATTGGCCTACCTTGTTCTGGGACATCCATCAATTCATCGAATCTTGTGAGCGCTGTCAACGCGATCGAGGAATGACTACTAGAATGGAGGATCTGCAATAATGGATTTAACCATTAGAAGCCTTTGACATTTGGGGAATTGATTTCATGGGGCCCATTACACCAATGTCCAATGGAAAAGCTTACATCATAGTTTCTGTAGACTACTTAACAAAATGGGCTGAAATAGCTACTATTAAAGTTTGCACAACATCTACGACTGCACGATTTCTCTAACAATAAGTCATCAATAGGTTTGGTGTGTTGCGTGCACTTATCTCAACCAATGGTACACACTTCACATGTGCAAATTTTTGGAAGTTAATGCAACACTTAGGGGTTGAGCATAAATTGACTACAACCTACCACCCCCCAGCAAATGGTCAAGATGAAGTCACCAATAGGGAGATTACTAAGATATTGACCAAAACCATTAGCAAGTATAGGCAAGACTAGAGCATTAAACTGAACAATGCTCTTTGGGCATATTGCTCCACATGAAAATTCCCTATAGGCTACTCTCCCTATGAGTTAGTGTATGAAAAACTTCCAACGCTCCCTATCCAAACTGAGCTCTGTACACTAGCCACAGCATGTACCTCAACCTTGACCTTGATCTAGCATAAAAACAAAGCTTCATGACTCTTAACTTGCTAGATGAGAACCAACTAGCTACCCTATCATCTAATGAGTTGCACAAGGCATTTAATAAACAATTTCATGACCTAAAAATTAGGAAAGTTAAGTATAAGCTAGGAGATAAGGTTCTCTACTGGAACCCCACACATGTGTTACAATGTACCAAATTTCAAACACTATGGGAAGGACCTTACATTATCTATGCAACTTTTTCTTTAGGGTCCATGACCATATAAAAAGAGACTATTAGTTAACATGCAACAAAAAAAAACCTTTCCATGAGTTTAGGATAACCAGAACATATGATACCTCTATAGGTGGGCAACCTTGCTCATTATTTCGGATCTCCTCCTTCCAACTTAATCATGGGGGAGATGGCCATGTCTACTAACCATTGAAGGTCCTTAGTTCTTTCTAAGTTTTTGTTTTACACATTTTTATTTTTCACACTTTTTTTTTGCATATTTCTTTAATCTTTCTTGTTTTTTGTTTTACACCATCATTCATATTTTTACCATTTCCTTGTATGATTACTTTATTTTGTTCATCACCCAATAAGTGTTCATAATGGTGGCATGAATAATACCATATTGATCGCTAATGTTTGGATTTTACCTTTGAAGTATGATGTTGATATTAAGGTATGGTTCTTTTGATTGAATAGTCAATGAGTCCATGTAGTGCATACATCCATAAAATCCTATGGTCTCCCTTGGCTTGGAACTATACAGTCCCTTTCTCTAATAAAACTATTAAGGAATTGGTGGTTGGGTATTTCTCAAACTAAGGAAAGACTCAAAGGATGAAAAGGGTGTGACTTCAACGAGATTCTATGCATTTGTGCTAGCTATTCTCTTGAGTGCTTAGATGCTTTTTTCTTGCATTTTCCGCCATTCTAATTGTTGATTAAATCTCTGAAAGTTGAGTGCATAAAAATAAGTCTTTGCATGGTGTGGTTCTCATGCAGAGAAAAAAAATAGAAAAAAAGTGAGAATTCAAAGCACACCCCTTAGACACAATAATGAACTTGGGCTACACGCACTGGTTATGGTACTAGAAAGACATGTTACCCATGCCTGAAGGTCCCCTCTAACTAAGTCCCTTTCTCAGTTCCTGATTCTCCATCTCGCTTTCCTCAGAATGGTGATGACCTTTATGTAAAGGCATTATTGTTGGTTCAAGAGGATAGGTTGGTCAAATGTATTGATGCGAGGTCACTGAATGTGATTTTTTTAGCCTAGGTTTGAAATGAGTTCTACTGGGTCACATTAACCATAGAACACACACAAGGGACTTTACACAACCTTGTTCTTGGGTTTCCATTCCACTCTCTCCTCTTCACTTTTCCTTTCCATTTTTCACCTCATTTCTAGTTTTATCATTATTTTGTATCTTGGTTGATGCATTGTTTTTCCTTGGTAAGTTCTTGTGGGTAAGCTTTTAACTCTTGCTTCCAATTTTCATTCCTAGAGCCTACAGACTCTTTGATTTGTCGTTCTGTCAGGGCATCAAAGGCATGAGCGTTCTTTGGGGAGGACCCACTAACATTCCTTTTTGGTGCATTTGTTAACTTCTTTCCCTTAAACATTTCTTGCAATCAACAATTTTTTGTTTAATCCCCATCTATGACATCCATTTTATTGGCATTGTTGTTGTTGCTTTTTCTCCATCTTTCTTATTCCTTATCTTTTTCTATCCTATCGCTACTGAGGTTCGCTCTTAGTCATGGAAGCCTTGGCACAAAATTTTTCAATTTTTCCTAACTCTTACACCTTAGGTAGTCACCAGTGTTAAATCTCTAGAATCAGTATCTACCATAACCACAACTTAGCCAATGCACTTTACATCAAGGCAAGGTATCAACTGCATTGTTATTTATCTACCCTCACTCATTTGTGGCTGTGTTGTGTGTGCATATGATGATCATATAACAATGAACTAGCCTGGAGGAAGCACTCAAGATGGACCGGAACTAGAATTTTTATGAAAGGAGCAAGATTAATATCATGGCTATGGACGAACAACTGAAGGTGCAATCTTAGCATTGGTAGCAACACGCCTTATTATTTTCTCTCTCTCATTCTCTTCCAGCTACCAAATAAGGTTAGATGTCATTTATGTACAGTGTTCACCTTTATGGTCATAAACACGAATGTTGTCATGTATTATATTGTTAATCCATTCATCAGGCACGTTGATTCTGTCACCCCATTCCACTATCAATGGTCATTCAGTCAATAATCCCATACCTTTCCAATATTTTGTAAAGAACTTGAGGATGAGTTTTCATTTATTGATGGGGGTATGATGAACCGTAATATTGCATCCACGATATCGGATCCAACCATGCAATGTTGAATACCCGATATCGCAGCTTGCCTTCTTGCCTATAAATAAGAGGCAGCACCTTCGGTTTTCACATTAGACAGTTAGTCGCTTAGCCAACTCTTGCCATTTTTCCCTCTAGAGTTAAAATTATTTCTCTGTGCCTATAGTAGGAGTCATAGAGTGAATGGATATTTATTCAAGCATTGTGTACCTGAGCACACTTTGTGCATGATAATGAAGCTGAAATTTATGATAAACGTTGCAGCATACAGAATGGATTAATTAGCGTTAATTATTATTTAATGCTTTCCTAGTTGATTAATGATTTCTCTCACCCTACAACTCTCTTAGTTAATTACACTCAGTACAACCGCTTCAAGCATGCGTGTGGTACTTGGTAACCTATAACGATTAGCGTTTGGTAATCACAATAGTGTTGCACTGGTTTAGGATGTGAGTGGCAAGTGGGAATAGATACTAGTGTTAGGAGTAATTAGAACTTAGTGAATGAGTAGTTAAATTAGATAAGTTACTTAGTTATCTCTCTCCCGCTCCTTACTAGCACAGGATATAAAATACATAAAAGATATAAAAATCATATGCCTCAAGCTTACTTAACCATACAACTATGACATACAAGTGAGTTTGGGAAGACAAGGATTAACCAACCCATTATTATTCCACAAAGGCACATAGGCACTTAGTCCTTGGAATTCAATCAGATCGTGCGTGAAACACTCATATTCGTATGGTTGAGTGTAGGGGTACCTCACCGCTCATTAAGAGACATGGGGAAAATTTGTAATAATATATGAGGACAAGTTTGCAAAAATAGGTACTTAGATCAAAAGGTTATGAGATGTGCATTGGGATCCCCTTCATCATTGTATTTGGTGAAGTTTGGAAGAGGTAGGCCTAGGGGTAATGTTATTTGAGGCACCATAGGGGTTATAGGATCACCTTGGTATAAATCTAGAACTTTACCCATCTGAGTTGTTTTTTCTTTCAGGTTTTGCAGCTCTTTGTTAATTTCTTGGATCATTTGAAAAGCTTGATACAAGTGTTGAGGCATCCTTGTGGGCTATAGTGCTTACATCAATGATTGAGGACAGAGTTGAGAGGCTAGTGGCCTTGCAATAGGCTGCAATATCAAAGGGAGAGGCTAGCTTACAATGGTCATAGGTAGGCTAAACATGGAGAAAGCTGTTTGTGTCAGAACTTAAGGCATAAAGGGGTTAAATGGGGTATGAGATGATTGTGTTGCTTAGGGTTCCAATGAGGATCTCACTGGTATGAAAAATGGAGATGGTAAGGTAGACATAACCGTGGCTAGGTGAATGAAGTTAGGTTGTGTGCCAAAGGGTACCAATAAGAATAAGGAGGTGGACTAAGATAGATGTTGTATCTGATGTGTGGAAATGATGGGTGTGGACCCAAACATGATAACATTAATAGAAGGATATTTGGGCTAAGGCACTTGTTCCATTGATGAGGTAAGAGACATGGATTTGGGTGTGGTTTTTTGGGAAGCTTGAGTTTAGAAAAGACTTTCAATGAAGGTATTTAGCTCTTGTTCAACCTCAAACTCTTCTTCCTCCTCTTGACAATCACTAAATTAATTTCCTCACTAAGATCATCAACCTCTATGAGTTTTGTGAGCATTTACACATAGAACATAGTTAAGGGAAGCTTGTTAGAGGGGGATGGAATGTATTATTTTCCATCCCAGTGTATAATTACAAATTGATGCTTAGTGTCAAATTCAAAGTGTGGTATTAATGAGAGACTTGTATCTTGGCATAGAGGAAGTTGTAGAGCTCCTCATCAATGACTACAAAATTTTGGATTTTCCTCTTTGCCTAAGTGATTGCCTTCATTCTATGAGTGTAGCGTCTTTTGGTTCATAGACATGAACTAAATCTTGGCTAGATACCATGTTTGTGAGGTTAAGGAGCAATATGGTTGATCGACTGAAAGACATTGTAAATGTAGTAAAAATAGCTAAACAAGTTTTAATAATGATAAACATAGCATAAATTCTAACCAATGGAAATTTCACCCCAACATGAAAGCCATAATAGCCAAATTTCAACACTTCATGTACTTCAACATTGACCATCCACTTTAGCAAGCTTGGTGGAGAGCTCAGCATGGAAGATTCATCTTCAATGTGGAAGGTGTGCCCTCATTATTATTTATAGTAAATGACATGAACATGGGGGGAGGCACTTACTATATATGGTAACCTTCCAAACTTGGACACCCATCTCACCTAAACAAGACAAAAATGTATAGCAATTTAACAGCCAATTTGCAACCATTGTGTAGCCAAATTACGGCCAAATCATAGCTATTTTGCAACACCATTCATGGCCTAAAATGAATAAAAACCAACCTCAAATACCATTGATAGGTTTCACTCTTTTGGCATAGGAATACATTGAGCATACATTTTTCAAGAAATAATTTCATACTCAAGGCATTTTCAAGTACTCAAGGGTTCTCACAATCTTTCATGTTTGCATTCTCTTGAACCCCAACTTGGAAGCATTATCACCCTAAGATTTGTGGATTTTTGATGTCAACAATGTACTTCTGAGATTTCAATCCCTACCATGGAGCAATCTAGCATCCAAAGTTTTCACTGTTATCATCCCCTAGTAGTAACCAATGTTGTAGATCTAAGATTGCAACACTAAAGGTTTGATAGCATCAAGAGTGGTAGGACATCTAGATTGTGGAGCTAACTACATCGACTTTAATGAACCTTGAATTCTCATATAAGTAAACCACCTTAATGCCCATTCAGGCACCATTTGCACACATTTTTCTAACTTATTCTTTATTTTTTAAATAAATTTTTAAGTTTTAGGTTTTATGTATAAGATATATATATATATATATATATACATTTGCATTATTTAGATCTATTATGAGTTTTTTCATTCCATTTTATTACACTATTTTGCAAACCCCAAGTCCTTGGTTGATCTACCAAATCAACTAGGGTACCTCAAATTCCATTTTTTTTGTGGAGGCCTTAGTGATTTGAGGTTGAGGATTGCTATCCATTAGATCCGTCAATCTTCATTCTAGCGATCATCTTTCTAATCACAATAGTTTTCTTGATGCTAGAAGAAGGACCTCTACCTATTTCTATGCCAAAATCTATTAGCCATATCGCCAATGTTGTCTCATAGTAGTGAATTTGCATTTTTATAGCCAAGACCTTAGAAATCCAACATTTTCCTTACCTTCCCTATAGCAAAAATCCAAGCGTTGAATTTTTAGGTGGTTTGGGTGGTGAAATTTCACAGCATCTACTATGAATTT
>MNCI01036026.1:25006-43783 GCA_015680685.1 Gnetum montanum
TTAACTTCCCCAAAGCCAACATTACAAGTTGAAAGCATTTTTTCATATTTTTATAGCAAAAACTCCCAAAAGATCAATACTTCCCCTTCCCCCCTATGATCAAAACTATAGCATGGAAGTTGCAAATGGTTGGGTGGTGACTTTTCAATTGTTATGAATTTTTTAGCCCCAAAGCTAGCATTGAAACCTTATCCCTTTTCTTTTTATTTTTTCTACCAATTTCAATATTTTTTAGCTTCTAAATTTTGTGTTATAACGCTTTCAAAAATTACCAAACTTCTAAAAGTTAGCTTCCCCCCATTTTTCCAAGCTGAGAAAATCAGCAACCTACCAAGATCAAGTTTCAATAAAAAAAAAACCTAAACTTTTTACTTTGGTTGTTAGCCTTTCCCCCATTAAAGTTAGAATAGAAGGTGTGAGATTTCCATTATCTCATTCCCCTTCTTTTTCCCCCACCATACCCAATGTAGAGGTAGTTGGGAGGCCAACATGGATCAGAATTAACACCAACTTTTCATTTTTTGTAAAGGGGTAAACTACCCTTACCACTCACTTGCTATTTTTAAGAAGTGCTCCATTTTCTATTGTCTTTGTTTCCTTTGATCAATTTTTAATTTCAACCATCAGGATTAACTTATATTTCTTCTATTTATAACCTATTTTTAGCCATTTTTTGCATATATAATTTTTAGCCTTTTTTCCCCATCTCCTACTTTTATCAAAGTTGGGATAGAAGGAGTTAGATTCCCATCATCTCAACCCCTTTTCTTTTCCCCTCTATCACACCAAGAATAGAGGTAATCAAGGGGATAGCATTGGTATAGTTTATGACCAACTTCCTTGACTTTCCATTTTTGGTAAAGGGGTAAATCTCTTTACACCCTCACATACTAATTAAAGTAAGTACTTCATTGTTGGCAATTTTTGTTTCCTTTACAAGTTTTAAAATCCCATTCTCTAGAATTTACTTTCATTTTATCATTTATAGCCTATTTTAAGCCATTCTCAACACTTTAGCCCCTCACCCTCCAACAACCCATGAGGGTCTATGATCCCAAAGACCCTACCATCATTGAATGTAGGTGATCTTTGAGAGTCAAAGGGGAAATTCCTGACTTCAGCTTCATAAATGAAGATTTTTATTACTACATTTGTGGCAAAATGTATGCTAGCCTCATGATTCTACATGTGGAAGTAGAGGCAAAAAGGGAGGTTGAGCTTATACATTAGGATAGGAAAGAGTATGTTCCTTCCTCATATGATCAAATACCTCTAATTAATGTCTATGCTAGCATCCTAGCTCAATTGATTATAATGGAAGAGGAAGATGGAAAACATAGCTTAGAAGAAAAACATGACGAGGATGAATTTAGTGTAGAATCTAAGCCCAAAACATCTTGGGAGGATTGTTGCAATAAACATCTTCTAAGGTCATAATGCCTTCCACCAACTTCTTTATTTTCTTCATAGGCATGGTACCACCATCTTCCACTCCTTCCTAATCTATCATGGCTAGTCCCACACTAGTCATAGTCACATATCAAACTCAATCAACATCATAGATAACAAGCTATAACACATCAATACCATTTTCTAGAACCAGCACAAGAGCATGCTAGGGCAAAGACAGGGTGCCCTAAATGGTGTAGCTAATAAAATAGGGACTTATCAAATGTAATAGGGTTGCAACATGGTTAGCTACAATGTTGATGTAAGATGGTGTTAAGTGTGTAAGTAGTGTTTGCGATGTTGATGGCTTTTATAGTGTCAATGGTGTCAATGATGTTGAGCATAGTCACAGGTGCCCGAGGGGGCATGAGTATAGTCAAAATTTTTATTGAAGTGGGTGGTGTCAATGCATGTAGGTCACCACATGAGCTTGAGGCATAAGTATGTGGTAAAATAGTGAAAAATGCAACTAAAGTATGCAAAATGCAAAGAAAGAAAGAGAGAAGTGAAATACCATCCTAAATGGGGTTGAGCGTAGTTAACACCAAAAGGGGTTAGAAGGTACACGATGTACAACAGGCATAGTGGATAGTGTAGTCATAGTCTCTAAGGTGTCTAGCAACAAAGATTGGCATTCCACCGAGGTGTCTACATTTGCTAGGTTGGGCACCACGATGTACCATTAGTTGCAATGTTTTGTTGGACTATGGGGGTCTATGATGGTCTACATCTTTGCCTCTTCTTGGTTCTCTAAAATGCCTTTGCTTTTCTCTCAAGCGCTTCTTAGATTTGCCAACCCTTCAATTTTGCCAACCCTAAAACTATGAGGACATGGGTATTTATAGGTCTATGGTTAGCAAAAAATGTGAGATGGCTACCACATGGCAAAGGGAATGGTTGGTACTATGCTCAGCATAGTTACTATTCATGTGGTGTACTAATGGGGTTGGTAGTATTGTGCTTTTCTGTGCTTTACCAAGCTCTATGAAACTATGACTACACTAGTAATCACACGTGTATGCCAAGAAGACCATAGGGTACTTGAAAAATGAAAGCTAGAGACTATGCTTCGCAGAACTATGCACTTCATGCTCTCACATGGGTTGGGTGTACTTATAATTTTGGGGCAAAAGGGGATACAAAAAAGAAGTATCTTGCTAAATATGCTTGCCAAAGGTGAGTTGACTACATTCTAAAGCTAAGCTTAGCAACGTTGTTGCACTATGGAGGCCACTAGAGATTGTTCTGGCTGACTATGCTCTCCATGAGAGGCTAACTACGCTCTCAACTAGGGTTGACAATAGTGTCAACACTTAGCCAAAATTTGTTAATACTGGTCTTCTTATTGACTACGCTCTCCCTGAGAGGCTAACTATGCTCTCATTTGAGGTTGAGTGTAGTCTTAACACTTAGAAAATATTTGCAAAAAAAAGGGCCTTTGTGTTAACTCTGCTCTCTATAAGAGGATGACTACGCTTTCAACTTGGATCATGTGTAGTGTCAGTACTTAGCCAAAATTTATGAAAAATGGCCTTTGTGCGAACTATGCTCTCCACAAGAGGTTGATTACACTTTCAACTAGGGTTGATCATAGTCTTAGTAGTTGGCTAAAATTTGCAACTAGGATGTTGTAGTCTAGATTTGGTGGTGTTTCATTGGTTCCTCTTTGTTGACATTTGGAGGAGTGGCCTGAGTGACGTTGATAAAGAACAACAGAACACCACAATAGACTTGGGACAAACATCACTCTTTAATACCTGATCAGATGTTGCTGCACCATGCCCAATAGTGCTATGGATAGTGGTATGCTAAATGTTAGGTGAGAAGTAGAAGTAGAAGGTGTAGGTGATGTGCTAGGGATAAAATAAAAGATGAGATACAAATGAGATGTTATGATGCAAGGGAATCATGCCTAATGGTGACCATGGCACCAAAGTGGCTTACCTTTGAAAACATTAACCTCTCATTGAAGTGCTTGTGAGAGAGTCAAGGTGTAGGTTTAAGGCTGGGCCAACTATGGAACTACTTTGCTACTATATTTCTTAGTGACATGATTTCCCCCCACTTTTTTGGTAGGGTAGACCTTTTTTGGTCTCTACATGTTACTAAATGCTTACTGCAAGATGCTTCCTATCAATTGGGTTTTGTGTCGCTAGATGCGATTTGCTTTATTATTTTTGAAACTTCATCATGTTTATATGACATGTGCTTCCTTCATAGGATGACTTATATTAAATCTACCTAGCATTTGATAGGTTAATAGAGACTCCCATGGGATGACTTATGTTATGTTCACCTTGGGCTTTGAAGTTTGATTTGAAGAGGGTGCCATGTAGTCACAGTGTATGAGCATCAAAAAGGCTTACAATCTTTGCTATGTGGGAAATAAAAGGGTATCAATATATAGAAATAGATGGGAGTAGGCTATGACAAGATAATAGGAATAGGCACTATTGAGAAGTTTAACTAGTCCAATCATGCACATTTGAATGATGTGACAACTTACTACTACAATGAGATGCACCTTTGCACAACCACCTAGGGCTTCATCCTTCAAACACAACTCTAAGAAGACAATAAAACCACATAAGACATAAATGTAAAAAGACTATAGATGAAAAAATGTGAAAGGCCACATCAGTGACACATGTTACATAGATTGCAAATGCTTTATTTTGGAACTACAATGTGCTTACTCACTTGGTATAGAAGAAGAATTATAGTATGCTTACTTACTTTCTTGCAAAATAATGGAAAAAGTTATTAATGAATAACCCCAAAACCAATATAATATCTTGGTAAATCATGGATTCACTAGTTTAAGATCCTAGCAAATCATTAGGCCTAGTTTAAGGTCTCAACAGATCATGTTGTGCTAGTTTATAGTCTTAGCCGACAGCTCTATGCCAGTTTAACATCTTAGTGGACATGTTGTGCCACTTTTAAAGTCATGGTGGATTGCTAGTTTATATTCATAGTAGACACCTATGCTAGTTTAATGTTGTAGTAGATGAGCTGTGTCAGTTTAATGTTGTAGCAGATGAGCTATGCTAGTTTAACTTCTTAGCAGATGAGCTATGCTATTTTAGTATCATAGTAGATGAGTTGTGCCAGTTTAGCATCATAGTTAATGAGTTGTGCCAGTTTAACATCTTAGCAAATGATATATGCTAGTTTAGCATCATAGTGAATGAGTTGTACTAGTTTAGTGTCATAGCAGACGAATGCTTCCCTTGCTTCATTGATGTGCAATGCTACATGCTAAATGTAGTATGGCTTCAAGTGTGAATGGTTCACTAGATTGGAAACCTCTGTATAAATTAGCAAGCTTGAATAAGAAAAAAGAAATTCAATAAAATTTGCAAGTTTCTAGGGAAGGTAAACATGTTTGTGCCAGTTTTAGGCCTCGCTAGGCCATATGCATGCCAATTTTAGGCCTTCATCACATGTACAAGACATCTAACAAGTGCATGCCTTCTTGTACAAAGTCATTATGGATTTGCAGGTGCTTTAATGAGCACCTATGAAAATGCGTGCATGAACTATAGGATAGGGTGATTAGCTAGGATGAGAAGATCAAGGATCTTCAATCTAGATATGACTTCATAGCAGCTAGATTGCAGAGAGATGGCACCTAGTGTACCTCTAAGATTGAGTAAGCTAGGTATTGGATAGCCCTCAGAGGTAAGAATAAGGTCACATCGGAGCTAGTATAGTAGTAGCTCCAGATGGATTTTCTTAAAACAATCAAGATTGGAAGAATTATAGCACAAAGGCTTATCGATCAAGAAAAATGAAAAAGAACCACAAGAATCCATACAAGTGGGTGCACAATGTGTACCTAAAATGGTACAAGGAAGAGTCTACTGCATACTATCACCTCGAGATGTTTCTTGAGACAACTGGTGAGAAGTAGGCATATGACTTCTTTGCACAATGTATGATTGTGAGTGCCTTTCTCATAAGATAGATTGTCAACCCCTTTGGAAAGGCCTCTTCTACTACATTCTTTATGGGGTCACCTACATGGACCACCATGGACAATGGCAAGACACTTTTCGGTATTAGCTTTAGCTAGGAAGACTTGATGCAACTTTTTAAAGCCAAGATCCTCCATCACTTAGAGGCTGGCCTTGGAAAGATACCTCCAGAACGCATTGACATGTGATCCTCCTAGATTATTTTTTTCCATGTTAGTTTCTTATGCTTTGTATATTTTGCATTAGCTCATGTAATGCATTCTTGGTTATGAATCACACATATTTATTAATGGTTGTGGTAGGTACCAAGCAATGCTATCGGCCCCAATGACTAAGTAGAGGAAGTAGAACCTCCACCTCCACCTATTGCTACTGGTTGAGCATGATCAAATGTACCTCCGACTAGGATTTTTTCACTACATTTTTGCAATGTGATGCTATTCATGCTATGTATTATTATTCATATCACATTTGCTATGGATGATTATTTGCTAAGTGTAATGTGTAAAATTTTATCCTTATATGATGATTTTATTACATTTTCTATGAGTATGTGAGTATAGGCCATTGTGAGCCATAGCAATATTGGGCCATTATGAGCCATAGCAAGTCTATAGTTAGTTTAAATCCTTGATGGGCTCCATGCTAGTTTAAGGCCATTCCAAGCTACAGCGAGAGGATTAAAGGTGATAGCTTTAGGCCATTTTAAACTGCAAAAATAGTTTTAAAAGTAATATTTTTAGGCTATTCTAGGCCATGAGCATAGTTTAAGGGTGATAGTTTAAGGCCATTCTGGGCCACAATGTTGCCATTTTACAGCCATAGTTGGCCATGTACTACTACCTCCCTTTCTTTGTAATTTTGGCTTTTATGATTTTTATGCATTTTAATGTTCTTTATGTATTAAAGCAATAACTATAGAAGTGTAAACTAACAATAAAATGTATAAATAAAGAAAATGAATGTGCAAACTAAGCAAATAAATGCAAAATTTAAGTAATTGAGCTAAATGAAAATAACCTACTACCATGCTAATCTAATGTAACACAAATGAAACATAACTAGAGAGTAAGGTATAAGGCATGCTAAGGCAAATAGCAGGTAGGCACCTAGTGCATTTTGGACTAAGGGAACACCTTACTTTCACAATTGCTTCCTAACCCAATGTGGGTTAGGGGGCACGTAGGGTTTAGATTACACTACCCAATATTCTGCATGACCCTTACTTGCTACTTCAAAGGGCAATTCTCCCCAAAGGGCATTCTTTGGAAGGTCATTGGATTTGACTAATTTTTTGGATAGGTTCACATCATGAATTTCATTGTCTACCATAGGTGCATCATCAAAAAACTCAACCTCTGACCCTTGCTCCATATCTATGTTGTTGATTGCCAAAGGGTTGACGTTATCACTATGGATGATAACTTCATCATCTTTGTATCGGAGGTGAATCTCTTGATGAATCAAAGAGGAGATAGCTAGTAATTGGGCCAACCAAGGTTTTCCAAATATCAAGTTAAAGTCTGATAGCATTTATGACATACCTAGCATCACCTACATTTAGAGGGTCATTGTACACCCTCATGGACTAGTTCTAGGGCTTGACCAGGTTTGCACTGTCAAGCACTAGCTCACCTCTATTTATCATCTTTTTCAGGTTGTCTTATAAAGCTAGGTAAAAATCTATGCTATGGTTGGGCAATTGGTGGTAATGATAGAATTGATTTAGCCTAAAATGTCTTGGGACTAGGGGCTTGTTTGGCACCATTAAAGTAAGATTTCCTAGCAACTTGCAGTATCTATCATGTTTTTTGTAGGCATCCTCACACATTTTTTTGTATTAGATGCATCTAGCTTTTAATAATTGTTCTAGTAGCTCTAAGAGCTTTAGTAGCAATGAGTTTACTTAGAGAAATCCTTGCACTGAAAGTTGGGCCTTCAAACAACCTACATTGTGGCCACTAAGAATGTAGTTTGGTTGGTTGCCTTGACACTAACATTGGCAACTTTGTTGTTATCTTGGGCTTTCGGCTACATTGTCATTACCCCTGGTTGGTTTCCTTGGCCTCCTTCAGTATGGTTACCACCATTATATTTTTCATTTTCTTATCCTTGTCTCTCCTTGCATGCTAGATTTTGTAAGCCACATAGGTTGTTTCCTTGCTAGCTTCTACTGCATCCTCTATGCTTTTAGTTTGAGCAAAGGCTTGTCTTAGAGATTGTGGGCCCAAGTAGTATAGATTCAATTTTATAAAGTCATTAACTGCACCCTCAAAAATTGCTAGGAGATATGCTTCCACTATTAGCTTTTGTATTTTTTTTAGTGAGGCACTTCAACATTGAATGAATTTTTGCATAGGCTCTAGGTGGCCCTACTTGACTTGCATTATTTGGTCTAAGGTTGCCTTTGGACAATTTGAAGCACATTACGAATTGTCTTAAGAGGTCCTCCAAAGAGGAGATAGAGCCTCTGGGTAGTGCATGGTACCAATATAATGCTTTGACAGTCAATAACATGGTGAAAATATGCATAATGGCATGTGGCGATGCTTGCGATAGGAGGCACTTGGACCTAAACATGACCAAATACACATTGGGATCTCCCTCATCATTGTATTTGGTGAATTGAGGTAGTGAGACCCTAACTAGAAGAGTTAGATGTGGTACTATAGGACTTATAGGGTCATCTTGATAAAAGTCCACCACTTTGATAGTTTCAGAGAAGGTGACTTTGAGCCACTTCATCTCTTCTATCAATCTTTGAATCAATTGGAATGCCTGGCCTAAGTTTTAAGATGCTCTAACTACATGATGTGCTTGATGCATTAGTTGTGCTATGGGCATGGTGATTGGAACAACAAATGTACACGTGGGTTGGGCTAACACCAAAGGCATCAACAAAATAGGTAGGATGTAGGATGCCTAAGTCATTTGGGACCTAGGGACGAGCCTTACATGGGCATATTGTTGAGTTGATATGATTTCTATAAGCAATGATGGCTGAACAGGTTGTGATGATGCTGCAAAGGGTATGCTAAGGAGAGTCATTGCATCATAAGGCATGTATTACATCTAATGTGTTGCTACTACAAGCATTAACCTAGGCCCAACAGAGTGGGAAGGTGATGTTGGTGCTATGACCATCTCAAGGAGAATGGGTGAACTAAATTGAGGACGGGTCGAACTAGTGATTTTTTGTTGGAAGAAAGTGTGGAAGGGGTCCTCATGCTTGAAGCAAGCTTCAAAATCATCCTCTTCCTCCTATATGGCTTCATTATAATCTATTCCTACATCATGCTCACCTTCTCGATATCATCCTTCTAACAAATCCCTATAGGATAGATTAATAGATAACTGTGATGTAGAGAGCATGCAAGACAACCAGAATGGAGTCCAAAAAAGTGGTTTAGCCCTCCTAGCTCTAGAAAAATATAGTAACCAAAAAAATCAATGGTTGAAACACTGAGGTTCACGTGTGTGCAACCTAACCTTGAACCCATGCAAGGGCCTACTAAGGGGAGAGACGAAATGCCCTAAACAATCTAGCTGATTGAATAGGGACTTATTGAATGCAACAAGGGTGTAGCATGATTAGCTAAAATGCTAATGAGAGATGATGTTAAGTGTGTAGGTCATGTTTGTGATGTTGATGGTGTTTATAGTGTCAATGGTGTCAACAATGTCGAGCGTAGTCACAGATGTCCAAGGGGGAATGAGTGAAGTCAAAAGCTTCAATGAACTGGGTGGTGTTAACATGTGTATACCACTACCCAAGAATAGTTTTAGGCATAGCTGAAACACCGTAGAAATTGGGAATCCGCCTTAGGCAAAGATTCACAATTCAGACAAAGGTTCGAGACGAAAATCCAGAAGACAAAGCAGGGCAAAGAGGCGCATAGTATCAAGTCTCCAAGTTCCTTACAGATTCCAATCTTACTGTGTTTTCTTTCTTTACGCTACATTACGCAACATAGCGTAGTGTCACTCAATGTAACTCTGTTTAATGTAGCCCGATAGCAGAAAGTAACTTACTTCGGCAATTTTGACGAAGTTTAAAGTTTAAGACTGGTCATATATTCTACTAAGTCTTTTGTTCAAGACCGAGTTTACGCTCCGTTACGCAGAGCAGCGTAATGAGCTTCAAGAAAAGCAAAGTCAGAGTCAAAAGAAGCGTAGCAGATTGACTTCTTCCTTTTTGCAGACTGGTCGATTTACGCTCATTACGCTACGCAACATAGGCAAGCATAAATTTATTGTAAAGTTGACCATCTTACACTCTATTACACTTTGCGGTGTAAATGAGTGTAACACAACTTGAATCAACTATTTTCCTGCTTTATTACGCTCAGCCATGCGACGTAGCATGAACAAGCATAATGCAGCTCACTAGACACACACCTATTATCCACACACACAATACGCTGATGAGCGTATTGTGCATAATCATGAAGTAGCTTTAGTAGAAGTGGTCGACAGCGTACTTTTCCCCCCTTCCCAAAAACATGACATGACATGACCAATTTCAACATAAATTTTACCAAGTCAACGGTATTTCGAAGGTTCGAGACACATGTCATCAGGGCTGTGCCTTCTCCACATGTTGTCGAACTTATAAATACTCCAGTTGATGAAGAAACAAGGGTCGGCATCTTCAAATTTTGGCAGCATCATCTTTTAGCAAAGATAGAAGACATTTTGTTTGAGCATTGGCAGCAGGAGCGATCAGTCCTTTGGCAAAAATACAGCTCTCTCCATTGGCGATCATTGGCGGTTTTGAGCAGAGACTACCCAAGGTAAAAAGAGTAGATCAGAGATCGAAAGATCATCTGGTGCAGTTGGCAAGATCTATTGATCAAAAATAGTTGATCGATAGATATTCAAGCTTGACCTTCCTTGCATCCCATCTTTGGCTTACGAGGGAGATCAAACTCCATTCTGCACTCCTTGTTGAATAGTTTCTTTGTTATTTTGTGTATGCTTCGCACAAGATAAGCAGAGCCTTTCCATTGGAACTTTGTATACAATATACTAAGTTTTCAGGTCAAAGTACAGATTTTGGAATTGCGCATTTTTCTTAAATCCAATCCTTCTTGTCGTGTTGACGTTGTCGTTATTCCAATTTATCTACATCATTTTCTACTCCTTTTACGATTGATCGAATCAAATCATTTCACAAAATATCTATAATATTCATCAATTTACTGATTGAGTAAGTCCCTGTTTGATCGACAAGACTGTTCAGGGCACCACGGATTCGTTTTCTCTAGCACGGCCCTCGCACGGATCCGTGGTTAAGACTGTGTACACGGATCTTTGTTTGGTATTTTCCAACTACCGACATTTTCCGTCATTGCAGTTTTTTGGTGCTAGAAGAAGGGCCTAGGCTCTGATTCATATTTTTTATGGGTAGCCCTGTAAGCAATCTATACCTGCGTCTCTAAAAATGTAAACGTAATACCTCTAGGGAAGTTTATGAAAAATCATGTGGTGTAGATCGGTCATAGTAACGATTCCTTTGGAATCCTACAGGGTAAAAAGCCTAATCATGATCATCTTTGGCCATCACCTTTTAGATCCAGTCGCTTACTATCATTAATATATCTTACCAATGGATTCTGCATACGCAACCACAGTCGCCATGACCACAACCAATTCGGGTGCCACATCTGTGAATCCCATCACTGCCACCGGGCCAGCTTCTTGCAATATAGGACCTTAGGGACCATCGTGCCATTCATTGAGATTACAGGGCAAAGATCTTGTATTCAGCCTCGTGACTCCTGAAGAATATAATTTCATCTGCATCAAGATCCAGGAAAAGAATGCCCTTAGCCAAGCCAAGATTGACGCAAAATGAAATTTTGAGCTGGTCCATAGAGGGGGTCAAGATTTCATCCCTACTACCTACAACATTATCCCCTTAACTGAACATTACCATGAACTCATGAGTCAACTGGTTATGGCTAGGAGTCATGCTACACGGTCCATGCTAGAACCTCAGAATGGGGAGGAGGAGGAAGATGAACTCGCAACCCAGTCTGAACATTCATATCATACTCTTAGTCCCCATACATACATAAACCCTCTGTTTCCTTTCACCAGGGAGGCCGCCCCTCTCAACTCAGTCACAACTGCCCAAACCCACATTCATGTCGTCCCACCAGCCACTACACAATCATCAGTCTTTCAAGTGCAAATGCCATCTCAGAATAACACGGGGGCAGCCTCATCGCCACGCATAATTAACATTCCGTTGGGGGTACCCACGTCCACTGCACCCTACTTCATCCCCCAAGTGCAACCTCATGCCATGCCTACAACCTGCTCGGTACAAAATTCGGTGCAACCCTTTGCAAGGTAACAGATTGCCACCACTGTTCAATCACAGCAATCCATTCCACAACCCATGGCTGGTCAGTGGATCCTGTCCATCTCACATAATCAATCTACATTATATGGTGCGCAACCCTTAGCCGCACCTACCATTCATGTCCCACAAATGAACCTGCAATACCCTTACAATCTCCATCCTATGCACCCGGCGACAGCCAATCCCTCTGCTCTGCCTGGTGGATGCTGGTTTCCACAGGCAGCTCCATCCACAGGGATAGTCCCTGCTGCACCACCTGTCAGGCAAGCCATCGCTACGTTCCCATTGCCTGGCACAGCTCTTCCTCTCCAACCCCTGGCTCCTCCTACACAGACTTCTTCATCACCAAGTCTGGACCAAGCCTTTTTACTTATTCAGACCCTTACTGAGGAAGTCAAATGCCTTAAAGCTACTGGCTTTGATACCATACAGATCATGGATTTCTATCAGGATGATCCCATCAGTCCAGCAGTTCCTATGCTGTCATTGCCCCCAGGGATGTCTCTACCTCATTTTACCAAATATAATAGGGAAGGTGATCCCAACGCCCACCTAGTCACCTTTAGGTCTGAATCCTTGCTGTTACAACAGTGGCCACATACTATTATACGTGTCTTTGCAATGTATCTGGCAGGTAAGGCTTTGGACTAGTATCAAGCCCTCCCTCGTTCTTCCATATCAATCTTGGAAGAACTTCTGACACAATTTGTGACTTTTTTTAAGTACAATTTAAAACCGGAGGTCACATTAGATCAACTCATGGGGGTGAAACAAGACCCACTCAAGCCGGTCCAAAATTTTATACAACGATGGAGTGCCACTCTCAACGAAATCCGTGAGCCTATCGCGGAAGCCCACTTGCTGCCTATCTTCAAAGGAGCGGTTAACGACTTCATCAAGTCTAAGTTGTATTACCTTGCCCCTAGCACCTTGAGTTAGGCTTTTGCCCAAACTAAGAGCATCCAGGATGCTGCAGAGGCTAGCAAAGACCCGACGTATGTAGCCTATAAAAATGCTAACAATAAGGGTAAGGAAAAAGGTAAAGCAACAACAATGATGGTAGCCGCATTGGCTGAAGTCGCTAAAAACAAGAACAAGAAGGCACCCACAGCATCCCCTGAGACTACAGCTAGTGCAACCAGCACCAGCTAGGACACACTTGCCCCCGAAAAGCCCCCCCCCCCAGCCAAAGCCAAACTTTGAACGTAAAGATCGCTCAAAGTATACAGCCCTGCCTATAAGACATTCAGAACTGTTGAAACAACTGTTAGGGGCAGGATACATCTAGAATAAGAAGGTATCCGAAGAAGCTCTCCAGCGTCACAAGAATCATTGTGAATTGCTGAATAACCCTTATTTAGCCTTACCTAATGAACCACCAGTTCCGAGGTCTTTTAGCCGGGACTATTTTTGTGACTACCACCAGTTGTGTGGTCACGACACCGATTACTGCTGGGCATTGAAAGATGACATTCAACGCATGATTGACGATGGTTCCCTAAAACTAGATGGCAGTAATCCAACACGTCCTGAAAACTAGGCATTGCATGTGTACAAGGACCCATTAAACGCAAATAACGCACCGTACACAATCAACGTGGTAAGTACGGACAGTGAAGAAAAGGTACTACCTAAACAGCCCTTCTTCTTACGCGTACCTACTACTTCACCCCAAGGGGCAAGCTCTTCATCGGTAGCTAGTGGTGTCCTAAGGCCACCCTTTGTTATCTGGGCATCCTCTCCAGCTTTAACTTAGCCTAGCGATAACAGTAAAGCCACAGCCACATCCACGCCCACTCCTAAGGTGCCTTTTATCCTTAGGGTGCCAAGACCACCAGTTGCCCCTTTTACGCAGGGGCAAGATTCTAACCAAAACCACCAACTTCCACCAAACAAAAAAAGGGAAGGAGATGCATTAGCTAATACTACTAAAAGCCATACTATGCTAGGCTTCCCTAAGCCCGGGCCCTTGGCCTCTGTCCCTACGCCTATGCCTTCTGGGCAAGACAAGGGTACAGAAACACAGCCACCTCCCCTCGGTAGGAAGAAACACAACCCTCCGACTGATGCTATTCCACCTCGAGAGATTTGTCTCTTAGGGCAAATGGAAGAAGACAGAGGAGATAAACAACCCAGCCGAGAACGGGACCTCCTTGATGCATTTACATAGGTCAAGCAGGCTCTGAAATAGAAGAACACAACGTTGAGCCTCTATGATCTGCTTATGACATCCCAAAAATACCGTGAGGCTATGGTTCGTATGCTGACATTCATACCAGTGGATGAAATCTTACCAACAGAAGAGGAAGCGATACATGCTGTCATGCTTCCTCCCGCTGCTGAGCAACCTAAACCAACCCCTCTGACCTTTCATGATAAATCCATCAAAGATGACCCAGAGAAAGGTCAAGTAATGATAGAACCCATGTTTATCACCATCTGTGTTGGTCAATATCGGATCCGTAGGGTGCACGTTGACTATGGCATGGCTGCGAATGTCATCCCTTATCCTATAGTGGATAAGTTGGGCCTGGTCGACCAAATCTATCCTACAATGACATCGTGCCTAAAGTCATTCAACGGGGCATGGATGTAAGTCAAGGGGATGGTGCGTATCGAATTTGTGGTAGGGGATCAATTCCCAATAGATTCCACATTTCTCGTTGTTGAGGAGATGCCCGGCTTCAACCTGATCCTGGGGAGGTCCTAGCTAGCCCAACTGAGGACAGTTTCATCACCAATATATCAAGAGATACATCTCCCTTAAGTAGGGGGAGAAGTAGTGATACATGGTGATGAAATAACTCCTAGGACTATCAACAACATAGAGGAGGAATAGGGTACGAAGATCGAGATGCCCGAAGATCAAACTCATGTCCGAACTACCAAACAAATAGAAACGAATGATGACAGCCTAGCCTGGGCTGACCTACCATTTCAGGGAGATCGTATGGAAGAGTCAAATCACAAATCTCCCCGCCCTTACGCATCACTGAACGTAAAGGCCATCAAGAAACAATGGCGGGCTAGCGACTATGTGAATCTGGAATATCTGCTACTAGAATAGTTACTCTACTTCTGATGCGAGGTTTAGAAGCAATTTCCAATAGAACATTTGGTAATTGACCCACAATCTTCACTCTACTTTTATCAACTTGAACAATCTCTTTGTTCGATTTTTCAAGAATCAAACCAAGTTTCTTACATATAGATATTGGCATTATAGTAGATGTGGCTTCAGAATCAACCAAACAATTGTGTAAGTATTTATCCTTCAATTTCATTGTTAAAAGGAAAGGAGGAGCTTCCTTGTCATACGAAGTCCTTAACTTTTCATCATTGTTAGACACATAACTTAACTTTGATTCTCTAACTCTCCTTTTACCTTTAATGAATTCTAAAGCCTTTCTTTTCTGATCTCCTATTTGAAGCAACTGATAGAGGCTAATATTGGCCTTAACATGTTTAAGATCTTCTATCAAATCATATTCTCCATCACCAATAAAGCTTGATCTCTTTATCCATTTACCAAAAGACTGATTTGGAGTGCGTTGCTCCACTTGATTGTCTTTACCTTTATTCTTATCCTTTCTACTTGGCTCAAAAGCTCTTCTCTTAGTAGATGGATCGGTAATAACATTTGGGGGTCTAGAAGTAGTTAATCTTTCTTTTGATTGAAGATTATATCCATTTTCCTCATTGTTATTACACTCTTCATCTGAAGAAATATCTTCTTCAGAACTTGATAGAGAAGAAGTATCACTAGATCCATTGCTAGAAGATTTACTTGCATAGTGAACACTAGATAACTCATTATCAGATTCAATATCAATAAAGTTGGACACAATAAGATCACTTTCATCCTCATCTTCTGCTAACTTAGCGTCTTGATGTTTATGCTTTCTACTTTTCTTCTCTTCCTTGATATTTACTCTTGCCAATGCTTTTTCAAGCTTCACTATTTTGTTAGACATATCTCTCATTAATTGTCCTTTCTCACATCCTACTCTTTCATGTTCTTGCTCTATCTTAACATGAGATGGACCCGGTAAAGCTTTAAATTGAGCTAAATCTTGCATAGGGATCATAACTCTTTCTTCTTTTTTTGGAATCGCGATATTTTCTTCAGGATTCAAGCTCAACTGTTTTTCTAACTGTATAGCTTCACTAAAGTAGTCGTTTAGTGTAGTTAAGTTTGGAGTTCTCCTTAACCAAATTGAAATGTTGGGGTTGACAGCCTTAAGGTAAGTTTCCTTAAGCATTTCTTCTAATGGCCTATATTGCCTTTGAAAGAGTCCACAAATTCATTCAAACTTAATGTTGAAATCTCTAATTGACTCTATAACTACTTTCTTAGCTTGTATCAACCCGCAGTATAGTTGTTGTTGATCTAATTGATTACCAAATTGGGCCAAGAAAAGATTTTTTATGTCATCCCAACTTGTAATACTATTACTTGGTAAATTTGAATACCAAATCTGAGCCATATCCTTTAGATTTGATACAAACAACGTACAACCTTGATCTTCATGTTGAATATTTGCATGAGCTAAAGCTAACTCAAACATGTGAATATATTCTTCAGCTAAATAAGCTTTTCCAGGAATAAAAGGCTCAGGCAAATATTTGTAAACTACCTTAGGAATATCATTGTAATTTTGAAATCCTAATGGTGTAACTCCTTGCCAAGGATTTGCCATCCTATTCCTTTGAAATGTTGAACTCTTAGACTTTCTAGATCTTCTCTTACGAATTGATAAACCAGAGATAATGGGTGATCTTCTTGATCTTCTAGTTTTCACTCCACTACTTGTTCCCAATTCAGAAACTTTCTTTTGTTCTTCTTCTGATGAAGAATCAGTCTTAGAATCTAGAATATCTTTTGAAACTTTGAAACTTTCCAAACTATGAAATTTCTTGGTCATGAACTGAAAATAGTATCTAATTCTTAAGCCTTACAAATAATTGTTGATGTACTAAAAGTATAAGGCTTATGAACCTAGAGGCTTAATTTTCAGCCCTCCTTCTAGCGCCAAAAGAACTGTTGGCGACCGTTTGGGACGCGACCGCCAACGAGTGTCCTCGAACAGGATTTAGGTGCCTGCTGGTCTCTGGCAACACCAAGGCCCAGATACCTCCAAATAAACTCAGTAGTTAATGTGAGTATGTGTGTGTGCTGTTGCGGCGTGCGGTTGTGAGAAATGTAACGATTGCGTTGTGTGTAAACTACAAATGACTTACTTTAAAGAGATTCAGCCAACTTTGCCAAGTACTGTGAGTTCTTGAAAATTTCCTATTTTGTTCAACTGCCTAGTCTACGCGGTCCTTATAATACCTACTTGTAACAAATAAAATTTTGCAAAAACATTTGAGCACAACTCCGCAATCTACTCCTAATTTTCCCCAGAGAAAGAGATAGTTCCACAAGAAAACTAGAAATAGAGCAAGATTCGATGGAAATAAGCAGAAAAGAAAAGAAAGCAGATTTGTGTAGACCTCAAATATTTAAACAAGGTAAAATGACACGAGTAAACACTTCGCAATAAAGCTATCCCAAATTCAATATCTACGAATTGTTCAAACTTCCAAGGCTCAAACAAGCAATATCTTCAAGACAATCCTATTATGCTACCAAAAATTGCTGCGTAAACTACCACGTACGAGACTCCATTTTGACTAGATAATAGATGTCAACGATTGCATTCAAACAGAACCTTTAAAAGACTTGACAATTTCTGATTGAAATACCACGAGAATTCACTTTAAAGATAAAAAGAAGCTATTCTGGTCCCATCAAAATACCAAAGATTTTCTGAACCCTCTCGACTACTGAATTGTTCAACGGCGTGACTACAAACAGAGGCTCTCTTACAACAATCCCAATAGCAGTTCCCACACGTTGCACAATAACGAAATTTACTACTAAAATGCTCTTAAGGCTTTTAAACACAAGCGCTTCTATGGCAAAATTTTAATAGAAATTTCTATCGGGCAACAAGAACAATAAGAGCAATCTAAAAATCCCAAAATTACTTGCCAAGGATGATACTATCTAAACCACTAGCTAAACAATTTAAACAAAACAAAAAATGAAATGCATAACTCACAAGACCATGACAAAGAGGCTGAAATCTTTACTCTAGCAAGCCATCTTGCAAGCAGTCGTTCACAATTTCTTCGTTACAAATGCTCTTCTCAAGACCTCAAGTATATGTTCGAGTGAGAGCCCAAGTGTGATCCCAATGTCTTCTCAAAAGTGTGATGTATGAGACCTCCCGAAAGTCCTAAAAAATGAGATTCTAATTGAGATTCTCCTTCTAATTGAGATTTTGTTATGATCCCCCGAAGCCTTTTTATAGGGTTCCAAGGTAGGTAGGGAAGTTACATATTCAGAAATATCTCACCTAACTTCTCTCCCAAGTAACTTGGCCAACCAATTAGGAGATTACTTGGCCAACAAGTTAGGAGGTTACTTTCCCAACAAGTTAGGTAAGTGATGAGTGGAGAGGTACCCCTACACTCAACTATACGAAACGAGCGTCGCACGCGCGATCCGGTCGAACTCCGCAGATAGACTAGTTGTGGTATCTAGATAGTTAGCCTTAGGTCGCAATTTTCTGTCTTTCCATCTAGACTATTTAAGCATATGTCACATATGGTTTAGTCTAGATGAGGTGTATGATGTGTTCTAATTCTAACGCTACTCCTGATGGCAATGGAAAGTAATAATAACTAAGCTAAGCTAGGAGGGAAAGGGTAAGGAAATCTAATCTAGCCTAACTGCGATGAGCAACTGATTCCTTGATCAACCGTACACATCTTGAACTTCGTGCACGACTGCCACTGGGACTACCAAGCATAGGCCTAGGTACGCCACTGGGATTACCAAGCGCAGACCCCAAATACGCCACTGGGTTACCAAGCGTAGATCCCCCTAGCTACACCACTGGGCTACCAAGCAGTCACACTTAAATGCTC
>MNCI01036026.1:47035-59770 GCA_015680685.1 Gnetum montanum
TAAGAAAATAAGAAAATGGATTTTGCAGATGCCCATTGAATAAACTCTTCGGATTTCAAGGCGGGTCCATTGTCTGACACTAACACTTCAGGTACACCAAATCTACTTAGAATGTGGTCTTCTAGAAACTTAATCACGTCTGATGCTGAGCTTCCTCTTAGAGCCTTTGCTTCAGACCATTTAGTGAAATAATCAGTAGCTGTGAGAATAAACTTGTGTCCAGCTCTTGAAGGAGTAATTGTACCAATAAAATCCAAACCCCATTGCTGAAATGGTCTATCTGCAACTACTGGTTTTAAAGGGGCTCTAGCCCTTTTAATCTTGGGCCCATGAACTTGACATTTATAGCATTTTTGAATCTTTGAACTAATGTCTTGATACATGGAAGGCCAGTAATATCCATATCGAAGTATATGTTGCATAGTTGACTTAGGGGATTCATAAAATAGATTCAAATGATCATGAAATTGTTCCAAAATGAAACTAATTTGATCATTATGAACACATTCCAATAAAACTCCCCGAAAATCCTTTCGATATAATATACCATCTTTAACAACAAATCTTCGTGCTCTTTTGAAGAAAGCTCTCTTTTGACTTGCAGTTAAATTATTTGGAATTTTCCTTGTACTAAGAAATTTGAGAATATCATCATACCAATTCTCTTCATGGGTGTCAAGTGTATAAACTTCACTTTCTCTAGTCATTAACTTGGCTAGTCCCATTCCCTTAATTGTCTTGCATATTTCCAATGAAAATCTGAAAATCTGCAACTTAATAAGCCATTTTCCTCTTTTCAATCCAATCTCATTTTGGGATAGGAATCGCTTGACTGCAGGTTCAATTAGCATAATGTGGACTAATGAACTTTCCAAATAATATTTAAAATGCTGAAGTGCTTTGATGACTGCGAAAGCTTGTTTCTCTAAGTCTGAATAATTTAACTCTGAACCTTTCAACTGATACCCAAAAAATCCAATTGGTTCATCTTGACCTTCATTATCCTTTTGTGTTAGAACGGCAGCGATAGAATCATTTGAAGCAAAAGAATATAACCAAAAATCTTCTTTAAGCCTAGGCTTCACCAAATATGGAGCCTCTTGTATAGAATTTTTAATTTCTGATAAAGCTCTCTCTGATTCTAGTGTTTTCTCTACTTGGACGTCCTTTTTTAGCATATGCATCAAAGGCTTGGTAATTTCAGTAAACCCGGGGATGAACTTTTTCACAAAGTTTATCTTCCCAAAGAAAGATCTAAGAGATTTCTTACTTGTGGGATGCTCAATATTCTGTACTGCTTGAATTCGGGATTTGTCTATGGCAATCCCTTCTTGACATATCACATGGCCTAATAAACTTCCAGATTTAACCCCGAAGATACACTTCTTAGGATTTAATGAAATACCAAACTCACGACATCTGTCGAAAACTTGCTGGAGATGATTAATATGATCTTCTTTCTTCTTTGAGAATATCGTAATATCGTCCAAATAAACCATTACGAATTTGCCTAATAAATCCTTAAATGCTAAATCCATTGCTCTTTGAAAAGTAGCTCCAGCATTTGACAATCCGAATGGCATTCTTTGGTAGGCAAAAGTTCCCCATTTGATGATAAATGTTGTTTTGAATCTATCGTTCTTATCTACCACGATTTGATTATAACCCGAGAAACCGTCTAAGAAAGAATATGTTTGACAACCTGAGACTTTAATTAGCATCTCATCAATTCTTGGAAGTGGATACTTATCTTTCTTTGAAGCATCGTTTAAATTTCTAAAATCTACACAAAGTCGTATATCACCATTTTTCTTTCTTACTGGGACAAGGTTAGCAAGCCATGTCGAATATCGTACTAGATATATGATTTGTGCTTGCAACAACTTTTTGATTTCGGCTTCCATAGCTGGTTCAAGCGATGGATTAAATTTTCTTTGTTTTTGCTTGACTATTTCGCAATCTTCTATTAAAGGAATCTTATGTGTCATCACATCTTGCCGAAAAGCTTTAAGATCATCATAGGACCAAGCAAAATTGTCCAAATTATTTCCAAGGTTCAAACAAGCAATTTCTTCAAGACAATCCTACTATGCTACAAAAAATTGCTATGTAAACTACCACGTACGAGACTCCATTTTGACTAGATAATAGATGTCAACGATTGCATTCAAACAGAACCTTTAAACGACTTGACAATTTCTGATTGAAATACCACGGGAATTCACTTTAAAGATAAAAAGAAGCTATTCAGGTCCCATCAAAATACCAAAGATTCTCTGAACCCTCTCGACTACTGAATTGTTCAACGGCGTGACTACAAACAGAGGCTCTCTTACAACAATCCCAATAGCAGTTCCCACACGTTGCACAATAATGAAATTTACTACTAAAATGCTCTTAAGGCTTTTAAACACAAGCGCTTCTATGGCAAAATTTTAATAGAAATTTCTATCGGGAAACAAGAACAGTAAGAGCAATCTAAAAATCCCAAAATTACTTGCCAAGGATGATACTATCTAAACCACTAGCTAAACAATTTAAACAAAACAAAAAATAAAATGCATAACTCACAGGACCATGACAAAGAGACTAAAATATTTACTCTAGCAAGCCATCTTGCAAGCAATCGTTCACAATTTCTTCTTTACAAATGCTCTTCTCAAGACCTCAAGTATGTCTCTGAGTGAGAGCCCAAGTGTGATCCCAATGTCTTCTCAAAAGTGTGATGTATGAGACCTCCCAAAAGTCCTAAAAAAATGAGATTCTAATTGAGATTCCCCTTCTAATTGAGATTTTGTTATGATCCCCTGAAGCCTTTTTATAGGGTTCCATGGTAGGTAGGGAAGTTACATATTCCAAAATATCTCACCTAACTTCTCTCCCAAGTAACTTGGCCAACCAATTAGGAGATTACTTGCCTAACAAGTTAGGTAAGTTACATAAATATTGGGTGGTTTCAACCACCATATAGATAAAAAATCTACAACTGACAAGTGTCTACTTCATGTATGATATTGGGTAAATATCCCAAGAATTTTTTTCTTTCAATATATCTTTATTATAGAGGTAGGTGTTCAACATGTATATCCAATGTTCATCTTGTTAAGTTGAGGCTTTAGAAACGTCACGTTTCATTTTTACAAAGAATATAATTGGATATCAAATTAATTTAAGGGATGGACGATGAGAGAAAATATACGTTCCAAAAGTAAATAATTTTCCAACGTCGAATGATATCGTGGAAGACGCAGTTTGCAGTTAACCGAGTTGCCCAATGGCTTCTCCTGTACGCAGCCCTTCTCTGCAGCTTGCGCTCCGCTTCGCCGAACTCGTCTCGCCCACCGAACCCCCAAGAATATGATGGCAGTTGGAACCGCTTCCACACACAGCTCGGAAGCAGTTGCTATTTCTCCCATATCGGCGGTGAAATGGCTTGGAACTGTAAACCCTTGGTGATGATGTCCTACTCCTATACGTGGGCGGCATTCAAGTCCAGCACGTAAAGTACCAACGGTATGAGTGCATCCACGATTGTCACTTGTTTTGGCAAAGAAAACAAACACCTTCCATCTCTTGGATGCACTCAGCATTTGTGTTTTTGTTTTTTGTTTTTGCTGATAATCGTCCAGAATCGCAAGCATAGGTGCAAGCATGGTAACTGCCTGCATTTTTGCCCTGTTTCATTCATTTTACTGTAACCTCTGGCCAAGGAATTAGGCTCACTGTGTAAACAGAAACCCTTCGTGGTAAGTATTTGACAAAATTTCGACGAAGAATATGAAGTTATTCCTGGCGGTTCTTGGCAAAATTTTATTAGCAAGCATCACTTATTTTGGTTTTTGTATTGATACGAACCACCACGTTTCTTTTGAGAGTAATTGTACCATTTTTTCACTTCAAAAATGATTTTCCAATGCCTGGACATCACAAGATGCACCCCTGTCTCTAAAAGCATTCAGTACAGTACACTGTTTCTTCTTACCAGAGAATCCAATTTTCTCTGTTCATTGGCTTTAATGTGAATCTGTAAAAGCACGACCGACACCATTCTTGGATAATGTTTCTCATCGATATGTTTGTATGGTCAAGCCATTTATATCTCGTGTCCTCCACTACTGCTGAACCAGTATGAGTTTGGTTGAATGTAATATGCTGAAATATCACATTCTTTACCCAATGTAAGGTTTAAAATAAAATATGTGTTTTATCACCGTAAAACTCATCCGAATTTTTACACCTATTTCATTTTATTTTTATTCTCTTTCCTTCTATTTAAATAGACTGAAACTCCTGCTCCATGTAATGGCTTGAAACATGCCAACATTGTTATAGACTGAGACTCCCCAATTCTCTCCAGAGGATCCTATCCTCGGGTAGTGCTGAAAATATGGGAAATCCAAGGTTTGGATAGCTGGTCTCGGTCTTGCTGTACCCAGACCCCATTCTTATGGATAACCAAAAATTCAGCAAAACGCTGAAGGAAAGCTATGAAGAAGGTGAAATGCACACTGAAATGAGACTCAGTCTTTTGGCGGAGCCTGATCATTTCAGTGTGTAACCCTCAGCAAAATAGCTTGCCCAGTCGAACTGGGTTCCTTCCTCAATAACCTCCTGCATGATATGGGCCTGTTCTATGGTAAAGAACCTTCCCTATGAGAGCATTTTGGGGAAATCTTGGGCCCGGAAGAGGGGATAAATAGTCTTGGCGATCTCCAGTTGAATCTTTTCACAAGGGATCCCCTTGGTCTCCTTCTTGGTCCCCAGCCACTCCTCCAGCTCTTCCTGACATTTGAGGCTCCTCCTCACTTTTTCCTCTATGGGAAGACCGTCAGAGGGGACGTCGAAAAGGTCAGCAAACAGCTGAGCGTCGATATCAAAATTTACACACACGTGATGCACGTGCATGCAAAAATGCTTAGCCCTCTTGCTGAAGGAGTTGACCAAGGTTAACATTTCGCTGGCAGGGACATTAGGAGTTACGGCCAGAAATAAATGCATTAGCCTCGCTTCCCGCAGCTTGGTGACCAACACAATTGGGGCCGCCGCGTGGCCGAGCCAGCACTGTGCTTCCTTAATGTCACCATAGCGGAAAAGGAGGGTATTCGCCTAGCAGCCGGAAATTGTAATGGTAATCTCCCGGGATTCCCTGACTGAACAACGCAAGACACATGTCTAAGTAGCAAAAATACTATTATGCAACATTTCAAAGACAAAACAAAAACAATATAATATCCTGTAAATAACAGTAGCAACAAAACCTTACCAGGGCCAAATGGCAAAGGAAATGGAGGAAGTTTCCTTTGCACGTCCGCGACGGTAAGGGGCAGGTCCAAAGTCCATTCCTCATGTAACCACCAGAGGTTCTGACAATTCTTGAAGGAATCAGCATAACGGGTGGGATACTCATGAATGTCAAAGGACATATGCCCCATTACACCGGCGCGTACGTTGCTAGTGGAGGTAAACTCCTTTATTGCCATTTTGGTCTAAGAAAATGTATCACCATTGCCTACTAACCCATTTTCGTTGATGAAAAACTTGTATCATATAACACATTATTATCCTATGCTTCACAAAATTCAGACATTAGAAACATATTGACAATACCGCCAAAAAATAACTTACCTGCCCAAATAATACACTGTGCCTGGTGGGTTCTGAAAGTAAGTCGAGGCATGACGGGCCACGAACAAATTGTTGTACGCATGGTAATAGCTAAACCTGGCCATTTCCTAGATCCAACTTAAGCGCCTCAACCCTCTAGCGCTAAGTTCGCGGTCTTGGGGACGACCAGTATCGATAACCCCGTCTGTCAAGAAAGCCAGGATGCCCTACGTAGAACCCACTAGTAGATGTTCCAAAATAGTGCCAGCCACATACCCTGATAGATGCGACCATATAATAATACTGTAGTTACGCAGCAAAAACTGCAGAAGCTCCAGCGCACCCTTTCGAAACCATATAGCCCTCCCCGGCAACCGAGTCTAAGGGGGAGGAACGTTGGGTATGATCGAGTTTATACAACATGATACCCCGACTATATCCAAAATGATTAGGTTGGGTTTCAACAAAATATTGTACAAACAAAAAATAAACACATTATCGTCTAAGATTCCGATTGCATACTTAAACTATAGAAAATTTACAAATTACAATCTAGCTACACAACTGAAATCGCCTAAACCCTTGTAACAGTACAAGGTTTGTCCCTGACTGTAGTGATAGACACAGTACTATTGTATAAACCCTTGTTTTAACGTGAGGTCCATAACTCTAATTTACGCAGAATGATGCAAAAAGGATAAACACTGCAAAGAAGAAGCATATCACAGAAAGCAACATAAATAAGCCAGGGATGGCCTACCGATTCAGGGGAGTGACATCCCTCACTTCAACCAAAGCCTGCAAAGCACGCTATAGGCTCCCTTGTACTTCATCTATCTTTGCCAATTTCACGTTCTTCCCTCTTACTTTGGGTGCCATTGTTGCAGTCTTCACACATTCACGCCTTCACACAAATAATGCGTTGCAATCTTTTGCTCTTTCTCCTTCTCTCTGTGATAGCTGAGAATTCAAGTTCGTGATAGCCAACAGCCTATTTTCAAAAAGAACTTCCTACTTATATGCGAAATTAACTGACTTGATGCCCAATTAAAATGGGACTTTCCTAAATGCTGGTGTCAGCATAAGATGGGACCTGAAAATCAAGGCATTAATGCAGCGGATATTGAATGCACCACTGTCTGAAATGATGTTAAACTACCACACCTTATTACCTCGTAATTGGGTCACATTAATTACAGGTTGTTCACAATATTCAAAATTCAGTTAGCTTTTCACGCTCGACAACACCGCTTCATGCTTTCTCCTAATCATTTACGCATTTGGCGATTTTGCAGGATGGTTGGCAAATGGACGTAACTTTTTCAGCACCCCTAGCTTTAACAGGTCCATACGGGAGAGTAGTTAGACAATTTGATTTTACACTAGTAGAAACTAACCCTTTCCTCGATGACCTAACCATAGCCACATCGAAAACGTCTCCAGAATGGCCAGAACAATCAACCCGCACGCTAGACCTGGAGGCTGGAGACATAACCAAAGACCCCCTCAGCGATGTTCCTATCGTTACGCATAAAGGTGAGTCCAAAACTCTTAAGGTTAGTTCTCTACTAGACCAGAAAATGCATGACACTATAAAACAGGTCCTCCAGGACAACGTCACAGTATTTGCATGGTCATACGAAGACATGTCGGGACTAGATCCAAGGTTAATTCAACATAACATAATATTAGACCCGCATATCAAAGTGATTAAGCAAAAAGCATGAAAAATCAAACTAGAGATCGCGTTAGTAGTGCGTGATGAGATCACCAAACTGTATCAGGCTAATTTCATCTGTGCGATTACTCAGATTGGGTATCTAACATTGTAGTTGTCCCAAAGAAGAACAAAAGTATACGCATCTATATAGACTTCTAGGATTTAAGCAAAGCCATAATCAACGACAACTTTCCACTACCGAGTATCGACCAACAAGTTGATACAACAGCTGGGCATGCACTTCTATCCTTCATGGATGGCTTTTCAGGCTATAATCAGATTCGCATCAACCCAGAACATCAATTGAACACAACATTCATGATGCCCTAGGGCACCTTTTGCTATACCATGATGCCTTTTGGCTTGAAAAACGTCAGAGCGACGTATCAACGGGCTATGACATACATCTTTAGTGATTACCTCCTAGGAAGACCGAATGATTATGTTGATGATATAGCTGTTAAGTCTATGAAATCAAAATATCATTCAGAGGACCTAGAGTTAGTACTTAAAAGATGCTCCAAATACGACCTCCGGCTCAACCCAAAGAAGTGCATATTCGGAGTCGAAACCGGATGCATGCTAGGGTTTGTGGTGTCAGAAACTGGCATACAAGTAGACCCTGATAAGGTCAAAGCCATTGTCGAGTTAATGCCTCCCACAGATCTCAAGAAACTATGCGGGTTATAAGAATGATTACAGTTTATCAGGCGGTTCATCTCGAGATTAACAGATAAACTACACCCTATGTAGCATCTCCTTAAGAAAGGTGTTAATTTTGAGTGGACAGATGATTGCCAGCATGCGTTTGACAGCCTAAAATAGGAACTTCAACACTTGCCAATGGTATTCCCTCCACAAAGGAATGAGTTGTTCTACATTTACCTTGCGAGCTCGGATGTATCCTTAGCCGCATTACTCTATCAGAAGAGAAGCGATGAGTCAGAAGTACCCATCTACTACTTGAGTCATGCCATATGTGCATACAAAACAAGGTACAACGAAGTAGAGCGTAATTGCCTATCGTTAGTGTTTATGCTAAAGAAATGTAGGCACTATCTCTTCCATAGCCAGGTTAACATTATCTGTAAAAATAACATCCTTAGGGTCATTACGCATAATCTATACGAAAGTAGTAAAATAGCTTGTTGGAAAGCTATCACGGCAGAATTCGATCTGCATTACATTGGTCAATCTTCTATGAAAGGTCAAGTGATAGCTGACTAATTAATAACATCACCTATTGATAGTCAGCCAACCATAGAGCCTAAATTTCTAGATGAACATGTACATAGTTTAAGCCTTATTTTAATAGGCCCCGAAGCAATGTTATATTTTGACGGAGCTTCAACCGTTAGAGGCGGCAATGCCACCACAGTCATTACGCTATCACCTGAGGATGTGCATCTTCATGCTTACCGCTTGACCTTTCCCTGTATGAACAATGTGGTAGAGTACGAGGGACTCCTCAGGTGATTATTAACTGTCATAGAACTTGATGTTCAACACCTGGCAATTAGGGGTGACTCGATATTTGTTATAAATCAAATCACAGGAGTCTACACCTACAAGGTTGCACATTTACAACCCTACTGCGATATGGCTAAAGATCTTCTGAAGCGGTTCACAACCATCGATGCCCAACACGTGCCCCGCAATGATAACACACTGGCTGATGCACTAGCTACATTAGCCTTAAACGTGTCATCACACCTATTCGATACCTGTTCCGCATTAATAATAGATTGTACTGGTCCTATCATTCAGGTGGCGCAAATATCTTCACTGCTCGAGGATAGAACGCCAGAGTGGTATCACCACATTAAAACATACCTATTGCATGGCGAACCACCACACGAGTTAACACGCGCATAGAAAGATGCTATCTGCAAATGAGCTAAGCAGTACATCATCATAGGAGACAGTACCCTCTATAGACGCTCTTTTGATGGAGTACTGCTTACTTGCGTCAACAAAGACCAGGTACAATGCATAGTAGGTGAAGTCCATGAGGGATTATGCGGGGGACATGTAGCACCATGAGATATGGCCTCTAAAATCTGTTGCTTAGCGTATTATTGGCCACACATGGAAAAATATTATCTTACAAAGGTCAAAACATGCGACACGTGTCAACGTTATGCGAACCTTATACACGTGTTGCCTACAGAACTACATACGACCCAGATCACATGGCCCTTCTAACGATGGGGACTAGACATCATAAGGCCCATCACATCAAAGTCTTCCGTAGGGCATAGCTTCATCATCACAGCTACTGAGTACTTCACGAAGTGGGTGGAAGCCATCCCTTTACAAAAGATTACATCTCAACAAGTCTATCATTTCATCTTGGACAATATCGTAACTAGATTTGGCCTCCTAATGACTATCTTGACCAACAATGGGCCCCAATTTAGTAGTATGAAAACAAAATCCTTCTGTGATAACCTTGGCATGAAGCAATCTTTTTCCTATCCTTACTACCCGCAAGTGAATGATCAAGCTGAAGCGACAAATAAGGTCATTATCAATTTACTCAAGAAAATGCTCGATAGCAACAAGAGACGATGGCATGAAAAGATCCTCTATGTGCTATGGGCATATCGTACCAAATGCAGAATAGCTACAGACAGTACACCCTATAGCCTAGTCTATGGATCCGAGGCGGTGCTACCCCTCGAATTACAAGTTCCTTCTCTAAGGATGGTCCTCCCCATGATTATAAATGAGGCTCAACACATCGAGTCTCAGATCATGGATTTGGATTCAGTAGAGGAGAAGCGAATATAGACGCTTGATACCATCGAAAAGTATCAAGATAAGCAGAGGTAGAAGCACCGACATAATCTTCAACAACGTCCTATCAAGAAGGGAGATTTGGTTCTCAAGGCCGTTCGCGAACCAGTAGGCAAGTTCTCTGCAAACTGGGAGGGCCCATTCTTGGTAGCTGATGTGTATGGAAATGGCGCATTCAAGCTAGCAGATATCAATGGCAACAAGTTACCGAATCCTGTGAACCATATATATCTGAAGCGGTACTACATTTAGCTGCATATCCAGTGTTAACATCAGGTATGGCAACATTCGTCCCCTATGACGCCAAACTGGCAACAATCATCCGCTATGACGTAAAACTGGCATTCTCTCCATTCGTCCGCTATGATGTAAAACTGGCATTCCCCTCACGCGTCTTCCATGACGCTAAACTGGCAACAATTGTCCGCCACGACGTAAAACTAGCAAGTTGTAACAGTCCGCTACGATGTAAAACTCGCAATGTTGTACATGTCCGCCAACACGTGAAACTGGCATTTCCTGCACGCGTCCACCATGATGCTAAATTGGCATCGGCTGTCTGCCAGCACATAAAACTAGCATAGGTGAGTGTCTGTCTGCTGAGACGTAAAACTAGCACAGATCTATCCCTCGGTCATGACATGAAACTGGCATCCACAGCACGGTCTGCTGAGACCATAAATCAGCTCTACCACTATCTGCTAGGATGTAAAACTAGCATTTTTCGGTCTGCCCAGACTTTAAACTGGGACCATGGTCTGCTAAGACTTAAAACTAGCAATGATAGTCTACCAGGACTTAAAACTAGGACTTACAGGTTGCCATCATGCAAATCAAGCGAGCGTAATCGTCTCTGTTCAGCTACAAAGCAAATGGGGTGGGGTACTGGGATAGTCCCAGTGTCGCTACCTCACCGGCATTCTGTTGATTCCTCGAATGTGCTGAAAGGCATACTACTAACCCATCGGAGATGCTGTCACTATACCCACTTTAGCGGTGGCACCTCTGAGAGATTGGTTTCACCGTCCAAAGCCCCAAAGGAGTTCTCATCAGCTTCGACCTTGGGGATCTCCGCTTATCATCGCTGTTAGGCTCTAACTTCAGAGATTCACCTAGCTAGTTCTTTGCGTAACCAGTTAGGTGCGATGAGTCTAATAATCTTTGGCGATGATATGTTGGGCCGAGCGTCAACGATGAAGACCCTGGCCTTATGCTACAATTCCTCCTTCGTGGCCCGCTCACTCTATCTCATCCTAAACGGTACTTGTTTCAACAACCTCTCTGGTAATTCGAACAAGTAATGGTGCCCTCTATTTTCTTCTTTGTTTATAGGTTACTTGCTATGAGGATGTCGTTCAAAGGCGCGTTCATTGGAGTGGAGAAATACAGACGGCGTTTTGAGATGGCCGCTTAAGTTAGCATGTCCACTCGGGAGTGCATCCCTATTTTTTCCCATAATCCTACCTCTAACTCTTACTTCCCTGCATCTCCACCATCTGCTTCCCTTACGCAAAACGTACATACATAGCACACGCTTTCCGCATCTGCATTACAATTAAGTCCATAAATCGGCGTAACGCAACTCTCCTAGTGGGCGCCAAAAAAAATGTGGGTCGGTAAAATGGATGAAACACAACTTGTCCAAGCCGTGCAGACACAACACAATTCATCTAAGCAAGCCCCTTCATCTACAAAATGACGGCATAACTCCATGCCAATGCAACTGCAGGAGAAAGCCTAAGTGCTTATGCGTGAAAAAACTATATTCACACATTTGCTTCTTCCCCGAACCTCATTTGAGTTTTCCCCGAACCTCACTTGTGTCTTCCCTGAACCTTTTTCCTCTTACCTTTGTAAAAATTCCTTCCCATACCCTTCTATCCTCTATTTCCCTCATTTCTACACTTCTGCTTTAACAGGGCGACACTTGAGTAACCATTGATGAATGTTGTTGGTACTTTTACCCATCCGGTGTTTCGTATTCTTTGTCGACATCTTTCGGGCAAGCCCTCTAAACGTCAACAAAGAGGAGCGATTGAAACATCATAGGAATTGCGAATTGGCCTCAGGCGAAGATTCACGATTCGGGTGAAGGTTTGAGATGGAAATCTAGAAGACAGAGCAGGGCAAAGAGACGCGCAGTATCAAGTCTCCAAGTTCCTTACAGATTCCAATCTTACTGTGTTTTCTTTCTTTACACTACATTACGCAACATAGCGTAGTGTCGCTCAGCGTAACTCTGTTTAACGTAGCTCGATAGCAGAATGTAACTTACTTTGGATATTTTGACGAAGTTTAAAGTTTAAGACTGGTCACATATTCTACTAAGTCTTTTGTTCAAGACCGAGTTTACACTCCGTTACGCAGAGAAGCATAACGAGCTTCAAGAAAAAGCAAAGTTAAAGTCAAAAGAAGCGCAGCAGATTGACTTCTTCCTTTTCATAGACTGGTCGATTTATGCTTATTACTATTGGCGACCGTTTGGGACGCGACCGCTAATGAGTGTCCTCGAACAGGATTTAGGTGCCTGCTGGTCTCTGGCAACACCAAGGCCTAGATACCTCCAAATAAACTCAGTAGTTAATGTGAGTATGTGTGTGTGCTATTGCGGC
>MNCI01036026.1:65747-81284 GCA_015680685.1 Gnetum montanum
ACTTTTTCAAACTTCCAAGGCTCAAACAAGCAATATCTTCAAGACAATCCTATTATGTTACCAAAAATTGCTGCCTAAACTACCACATACGAGACTCCATTTTGACTAGATAATAGATGTCAATGATTGCATTCAAATAGAACCTTTAAAAGACATGAAAATTTATGATTGAAATACCACGAGAATTCACTTTAAAGATAAAAAGAAGTTATTCTAGTCCCATCAAAATACCAAAGATTTTCTGAACCCTCTCGACTACTGAATTGTTCAACGGCGTGACTACAAACAGAGGCTCTCTTACAACAATCCCAATAGCAGTTCCCACACGTTGCACAATAACGAAATTTACTACTAAAATGCTCTTAAGGCTTTTAAACACAAGCGCTTCTATGGCAAAATTTTAATAGAAATTTCTATCGGGCAACAAGAACAATAAGAGCAATCTAAAAATCCCAAAATTACTTGCCAAGGATGATACTATCTAAACCACTAGCTAAACAATTTAAACAAAACAAAAAATAAAATGCATAACTCACAGGACCATGACAAAGAGGCTGAAATCTTTACTCTAGCAAGCCAGCTTGCAAGCAATCGTTCACAATTTCTTCTTTACAAATGCTCTTCTCAAGACCTCAAGTATGTCTCTGAGTGAGAGCCCAAGTGTGATCCCAATGTCTTCTCAAAAGTGTGATGTATGAGACCTCCCAAAAGTCCTAAAAAAATGAGATTCTAATTGAGATTCCCCTTCTAATTGAGATTTTGTTATGATCCCCCAAAGCCTTTTTATAGGGTTCCAAGGTAGGTAGGGAAGTTACATATTCAAAAATATCTCACCTAACTTCTCTCCCAAGTAACTTGGCCAACCAATTAGGAGATTACTTTCCCAACAAGTTAGGTAAGTTACAAAAATATTGGGTGGTTTCAACCACCATATAGATAAAAAATCTACAACTGACAAGTGTCTACTTCATGTATGATATTGGGTAAATATCCCAAGAATTTTTGTCTTTGAATATATCTTTACTATAGAGGTAGGTGTTCAGCATGTATATCCAATGTTCATCTTGTTAAGTTGAGGCTTTAGAAACGTCACGTTTCATTTTTACAAAGAATATAATTGGATATAAACTTAATTTAAGGGATGGACGATGAGAGAAAATATACGTTCCAAAAGTAAATAATTTTCCAACGTCGAATGATATCGTGGAAGACACAGTTTGCAGTTAACCGAGTTGCCCAATGGCTTCTCCTGTATGCAGCCCTTCTCTGCAGCTTGCGCTCCGCTGCGCCGAACACGTCTCGCCCACCGAACCCCCAAGAATATGATGGCAGTTGGAACCGCTTCCACACACAGCTCGGAACCAGTTGCTATTTCTCCCATATCGGCGGTGAAATGGCTTGGAACTGTAAACCCTCGGCGATGATGTCCTGCTCCTATACGTGGGCGGCATTCAAGTCCAGCACGTAAAGTGCCAATGGTATGAGTGCATCCGCGATTGTCACTTGTTTTGGCAAAGAAAACAAACACCTTCCATCTCTTGGATGCACTCAGCATTTGTGTTTTGGTTTTTTGTTTTTGCTGATAATCGTCCAGAATCACAAGCATAGGTGCAAGCATGGTAACTGCCTGCATTTTCGCCCTGTTTCATTCATTTTACTGTAACCTCTGGCCAAGGAATTAGGCTCACTTGGTAAACAGAAAAAAGAAACCCTTCGCGGTAAGTATTTGACAAAATTCTGAAGAAGAATATGAAGTTATTCCTGGCGGTTCTTGGCAAAATTTTATTAGCAAGCATAACTTATTTTGGTTGTTGTATTGATACGAACCACCACGTTTCTTTTGAGAGTAATTGTACCATTTTTTAACTTCAAAAATGATTTTCCAATGCCTGGACATCACAAGATGCACCCCCGTCTCTGAAAGCATTCAGTACAGCACACTATTTCTTCTTACCAGACAATCCAATTTTCTCTGTTCATTGGCTTTAATGTGAATCTGTAAAAGCAGGACCGACACCATTCTTGGTTAATGTTTCTCATCGATATGTTTGTATGGTCAAGCCATGTATATCTCGTGTCCACCACTACTGCTGAACCAGTATGAGTTTGGTTGAATGTAATATGCTGAAATATCACATTCTTTACCCAATGTAAGGTTTAAAATAAAATATGTGTTTTATCACCGTAAAACTCATCCGAATTTTTACACCTATTTCATTTTATTTTTATTCTCTTTCCTTCTATTTAAATAGACTGAAACTCCTGCTCCATGTAATGGCTTGAAACATGCCAACATTATTATAGACTGAGACTCCCCAATTCTCTCCAGAGGATCCTATCCTCGGGTAGTGCCAAAAATATGGGAAATCCAAGGTTTGGATAGCTGGTCTCGGTCTTGCTGTACCCAGACCCCATTCTTATGGACAACCAAAAATTCAGCAAAACGCTGAAGGAAAGCTATGAAGAAGGTGAAATGCACACTGAAATGAGACTCAGTCTTTTGGCGGAGCCTGATCATTTCAGTGTGTAACCCTCAGCAAAATAGCTTGCCCAGTCGAACTGGGTTCCTTCCTCAATAACCTCCTGCATGATATGGGCCTGTTCTATGGTAAAGAACCTTCCCTATGAGAGCATTTTGGGGAAATCTTGGGCCCGGAAGAGGGGATAAATAGTCTTGGCGATCTCCAGTTGAATCTTTTCACAAGGGATCCCCTTGGTCTCCTTCTTGGTCCCCAGCCACTCCTCCAGCTCTTCCTGACATTTGAGGCTCCTCCTCACTTTTTCCTCTATGGGAAGACCGTCAGAGGGGACGTCGAAAAGGTCAGCAAATAGCTGAGTGTCGATATCAAAATTTACACACACGTGATGCACGCGCATGCAAAAATGCTTAGCCCTCTTGCTGAAGGAGTTGACCAAGGTTAACATTTCGCTGGCAGGGACATTAGGAGTTACGGCCAGAAATAAATGCATTAGCCTCGCTTCCCGTAGCTTGGTGACCAACGCAATTGGGGCGGCCGCGTGGCCGAGCCAGCGTTGTGCTTCCTTAATGTCACCATAGCGAAAAAGGAGGGTATTCGCCTAGCAGCTGGAAATTGTAATGGTAATCTCCCGGGATTCCCTCACTGAACAACGCAAGACACATGTCTAAGTAGCAAAAATACTATTATGCAACATTTCAAAGACAAAACAAAAACAATATAATATCTTGTAAATAACAGTAGCAACAAAACCTTACCAGGGCCAAATGGCAAAGGAAATGGAGGAAGTTTCCTCTGCACGTCCACGACAGTAAGGGGCGGGTCCAAAGTCCATTCCTCATGTAACCACCGGAGGTTCTGAAAATTCTTGAAGGAATCAGCATAATGGGTGCGATACTCATGAATGTCAAAGGACATCTGCCCCATTACACCGGCGCGTACGTTGCTAGTGGAGGTAAACTCCTTTATTGCCATTTTGGTCTAAGAAAATGTATCACCATTGCCTACTAACCCACTTTCGTTGATGAAAAACTTGTATCATATAACACATTATTATCCTATGCTTCACAAAATTCAGACATTAGAAACATATTGACAATACCGCCAAAAAATAACTTACCTGCCCAAATAATACACTGTGCCTGGTGGGTTCTGAAAGTAAGTTGAGGCATGACGGGCCACGAACAAATTGTTGTACGCATGGTAACAGCTAAACCTGGCCATTTCCTAGATCCAACTTAAGCACCTCAACCCTCTAGCGCTAAGTTCGCGGTCTTGGGGACGACCAGTATCGATAACCCCGTCTGTCAAGAAAGCCAGGATGGCCTACGTAGAACCCACTAGCAGATGTTCCAAAATAGTGCCAGCCACATACCCTGATAGATGCGACCATACAATAATACTGTAGTTATGTAGCAAAAACTACAGAAGCTCCAGTGCACCCTTTCGAAACCATATAGCCCTCCCCGGCAACCGAGTCTGAGGGGGAGGAACATTGGGTATGATCGGGTTTATATAACATGATACCCCGACTATATCCAAAACGATTAGGACGGGTTTCAACATAATATTGTATAAACAAAAAATAAACACATTATCGTCTAAGATTCCGATTGCATACTTAAACTATAGAAAATTTACAAATTACAATCTAGCTACACAACCGAAATCGCCTAAACCCTTGTAACAGTACAAGGTTTGTCACTGACAGCAGTGATAGACACAGTACTATTGTATAAACCCTTGTTTTAACGTGAGGTCCATAACTCTAATTTACGCAGAATGATGCAAAAAGGATAAACACTGCAAAGAAGAAGCATATCACAGAAAGCAACACAAATAAGCCAAGGATGGCCTACCGATTCAGGGGAGTGACATTCCTCACTTCAACCAAAGCCTGCGAAGCACGCTATAGGCTCCCTTGTACTTCATCTATCTTTGCCAATTTCACGTTCTTCCCTCTTACTTTGGGTGCCATTGTTGTAGTCTTCACACATTCACGCCTTCACACAAATAATGTGTTGCAATCTTTTTCTCTTTCTCCTTCTCTCTGTGATAGCTGAGAATTCAAGTTCGTGATAGCCAATAGCCTATTTTGAAAAAGAACTTCCTACTTATATGCGAAATTAACTGACTTGATGCCCAATTAAAACGGGACTTTCCTAAATGCTGGTGTCAGCATAAGATGGGACCTGAAAATCAAGGCATTAATGCAGCGGATATCACATGCACCACTGTCTGAAATGATGTTAAACTACCACACCTTATTTCCTCGTAATTGGGTCACATTAATTACAGGTTGTTCACAATATTCAAAATTCAGTTAGCTTTTCACGCTCGACAACACCGCATCATGTTTTCTCCTAATCATTTACGCATTTGGCGATTTTGCAGGATGGTTGGCAAATGGACGTAACTTTTTCAGCACCCCTAGCTTTAACAGGTCCATACGGGAGAGTAGTTAGACAATTTGATTTTACACTAGTAGAAACTAACCCTTTTCTCGATGACGTAACCATAGCCACATTGAAAACGTCTCCAGAATGGCCAGAACAATCGACCCGCACGCTAGACCTGGAGGCTGGAGACATAACCAAAGACCCCCTCAGCGAGGTTTCTATCGTTACGCATAAAGGTGAGTCCAAAACTCTTAAGGTTAGTTCTTTACTAGACCAAAAAATGCATGACACTATAAAACAGGTCCTCCAGGGGAACGTCACAGTATTTGCATGGTCATACGAAGACATGTCGGGACTAGATCCAAGGTTAATTCAACATAACATAATCTTAGACCCGCATATCAAAGCGATTAAGCAAAAAGCATGAAAAATCAAACCAGAGATCGCGTTAGTAGTGCGTGATGAGATCACCAAACTGTATCAGGCTAGTTTCATCCATTCGATTACTCAGATTGGGTATCTAACATTGTAGTTGTCCCAAAGAAGAAAAAAAGTATACGCATCTATATAGACTTCCGAGATTTAAACAAAGCCATAATCAACGAAAACTTTCCACTACCGAGTATCGACCAACAAGTTGATACAACAGCTGGGCATGCGCTTCTATCCTTCATGGATGGCTTTTCAGGCTATAATCAGATTTGCATCAACCTAGAACATCAATTGACCACAACATTCATGATGCCCTGGGGCACCTTTTGCTATACCATAATGCCTTTTGGCTTGAAAAACGTCGGAGTGGCGTATCAACGGGCTATGACATACATCTTTACTAATTACCTCCTAGGAAGACTGAATGATTATGTTGATGATATAGCTGTTAAGTCTATGAAATCAAAATATCATTCAGAGGACCTAGAGTTAGTACTTAAAAGATGCTCCAAATACGACCTCCGGCTCAATCCAAAGAAGTGCATATTCAGAGTCGAAACTGGATGCATGCTAGGGTTTGTGGTGTCAGAAACTGGCATACAAGTAGACCCTGATAAGGTCAAAGTCATTGTCGAGTTAATGCCTCCCACAGATCCCAAGAAACTATGCGGGTTATAAGAATGATTACAGTTTATTAGGAGGTTCATCTCGAGATTAATAGGTAAACTACACCCTATGTAGCATCTCCTTAAGAAAGGTGTTAATTTTGAGTGGACAGATGATTGCCAGTGTGCGTTGGACAGCCTAAAATAGGAACTTCAACACTTGTCAATGGTATTCCCGCCACAAAGGAATGAGTTGTTCTACATTTACCTTGTGAGCTCGGATGTATCCTTAGTCGCATTACTCTATCAGAAGAGAAGCGATGAGTCAGAAGTACCCATCTACTACTTGAGTCATGCCCTATGTGCATACAAAACAAGGTACAACGAAGTAGAGCATAATTGCCTATCGTTAGTGTTTACGCTAAAGAAATGTAGGCACTATCTCTTCCATAGCCGGGTTAACATTATCTGTAAAAATAACATCCTTAGGACCATTACGCATAATCTATACGAAAGTAGTAAAATAGCTTGTTGGAAAGCTATCACGGTAGAATTCGATCTGCATTACATTGGTCAATCTTCTATGAAAGGTCAAGTGATAGCTGACCAATTAATAACATCACCTATTGACAGTCAGGCAACCATAGAGCCTGAATTTCTAGATGAACATGTACATAGATTAAGCCTTATTTTAATAGGCCCCGAAGCAACGTTATATTTTGACGGAGCTTCAACCGTTAGAGGCAGAAGTGCCACCACAGTCATTACGCTATCACCTGAGGATGTGCATCTTCATGCTTACCGCTTGACCTTTCCCTGTATGAACAATGTGGTAGAGTACGAGGGACTCCTCAGGTGATTATTAACTGTTAGAGAACTTGATGTTCGATACCTGGCAATTAGGGGTGACTCGATACTTGTTATAAATCAAATCACAGGAGTCTATGCCTACAAGGTTGCACATTTACAGCCCTACTGCGATATGGCTAAATATCTTCTAAAGCGGTTCACAACCATCGATGCCCAACATGTGCCCCGTAATGATAACACACTGGCCGATGCACTAGCTACATTAGCCTTAAACGTGCCATCACACCTATTCGATACCTGTCCCGCATTAATAATAGATTGTACTGGTCCTATCATTCAGGCGGCGCAAATATCTTCACTGCTCGAGGATAGAACGCCAGAGTGGTATCACCACATTAAAACTTACCTCTTGCATGGCGAACCACCACACAAGTTAACACGTGCACAGAAAGACGCTATCAGCAAATGAGCTAAGTAGTACATCATCATAGGAGACAGTACCCTCTATAGACGCTCTTTTGATGGAGTACTACTTACTTGCATCAACAAAGACCAGGTACAATGCATAGTAGGTGAAGTCCATGAGGGATTATGCGGGGGACATGTAGCACCACGAGATATGGCCTCTAAAATCTGTTTCTTAGCGTATTATTGGCCACACATGGAAAAATATTATCTTACAAAGGTCAGAACATGCAACACGTGTCAACGTTATGCGAACCTTATACACGTGTCGCCTACAGAACTACATACGACCCAGATCACATGGCCCTTCTAACGATGGGGACTAGACATCATAAGGCCAATCACACCAAAGTCTTCCGTAGGGCATAGCCTCATCATCACAGCTACTGAGTACTTCACGAAGTGGGTGGAAGCCATCCCTTTACAGAAGATTACATCTCAACAAGTCTGTCATTTCATCTTGGACAATATCGTAACCAGATTTGGCCTCCCAATGACTATCTTGACCGACAATGGGCCCCAATTTAGTAGTATGAAAACCAAATCCTTCTGTGATAACTTTGGCATCAAGTAATCTTTTTCCTCTCCTTACTACCCGCAAGCGAATGGTCAAGCTGAAGCGACAAATAAGGTCATTATCAATTTACTCAAGAAAATGCTCGACAGCAACAAGAGACGATGGCATGAAAAGATCCTCTATGTGCTATGGACGTATCGTACCACATGCAGAATAGCTACAGATAGTACACCCTATAGCCTAGTCTATGGATCCGAGGCGGTACTGCCCCTCGAATTACAAGTTCCTTCTCTGAGGATGGTCCTCTCCATGATTATAAATGAGGCTCAACACACCGAGTCTCAGATCATGGATTTGGATTCAGTAGAGGAGAAGCCAATATAGACGCTTGATACCATCGAAAAGTATCAAGATAAGCAGAGGTAGAAGCACCGACATAATCTTCAACAACGTCCTATCAAGAAGGGAGATTTGGTTCTCAAGGCCGTTCGCGAACCAGTAGGCAAGTTCTCTGCAAACTGGGAGGGCCCATTCTTGGTAGCTGATGTGTATGGCAATGGCGCATTCAAGCTAGCAGATATCAACGGAAACAAGTTACCGAATCCTGTGAACCATATATATCTGAAGCGGTACTACATTTAGCTGCATATCCAGTGTTAACATCAGGTATGGCAACATTCGTCTACTACGACACCAAACTGGCAACAATCATCCGCTATGACGTAAAACTGGCATTCTCTCCATTCGTCCGCTATGATGTAAAACTGGCATTCCCCTCACGCGTCTTCCATGACGCTAAACTGGCAACAATCGTCTGCCACGACGTAAAACTAGCAAGTTGTAACAGTCCGCTACGATGTAAAACTCGCAATGTTGTACATGTCCGCCAACACGTGAAACTGGCATTTCCTGCACGCGTCCACCACGACGCTAAATTGGCATCGGTTGTCTGCCAGCACATAAAACTAGCATAGGTGAGTGTCTATCTGCTGAGACGTAAAACTAGCACAGATCTGTCCCTGGGTTACGACATGAAACTGGCATCCACAGCACGGTCTGCTGAGACCATAAATCAGCTCTACCACCGTCTGCTACGATGTAAAACTAGCATTTTTCGGTCCGCCCAGACTTTAAACTGGGACCATGGTCTGCTAAGACTTAAAACTAGCAATGATAGTCTACCAGGACTTAAAACTAGGACTTACAGGTTGCCATCATGCAAATCAAGCAAGCGTAATTGTCTCTGTTCAGCTACAAAACAAATGGGGTGGGGTACTGGGATAGTCCCAGTGTCGCTACCTCACCGGCATTCTGTTGATTCCTCGAATGTGCTGAAAGGCATACTACTAACCCCTCGGAGATGCTGTCACTATACCCACTTTAGCGGTGGCACCTCTGAGAGATTGGTTTCACCGTCCAAAGCCCTAAAGGAGTTCTCATCAGCTTCGACCTTGGGGATCTCCGCTTATCATCGCTATCAGGCTCTAACTTCAGAGATTCACCTAGCTAGTTCTTGGCGTAACCAGTCAGGTTCGATGAGTCAGATAATCTTTGGTGGTGATATGTTGGGTCGAGCGTCAACGATGAAGACCCTTGCCTCATGCTACAGTTCCTCCTTCGTGGCCCGCTCACTCTATCTCATCCTAAACGGTACTTGTTTCAACAACCTCTCCGGTAATTCGACCAAGTAATGATGCCCTCTATTTTCTTCTTTGGTTACAGGTTACTTGCTATGAGGATGTCGTTCAAAGGAGCGTTCATTGGAGTGGTGAAATACAGACGGCGTTTTGAGATGGCCGCTTAAGTTAGCCTGTCCACTCGGGAGTGCATCCCTATTTTTTCCCATAATCCTACCTCTAACTCTTACTTCCCTGCATCTCCACCATCTGCTTCCCTTACGCAAAATGTACATACGTAGCACATGCTTTCCGCATCTGCATTACAATCAAGTCCATAAACCGGCATAACGCAACTCGCCTAGTGGGCGCCAAAAAAAAATGTGGGTCGGGAAAATGGATGAAACACAACTTGTCCAAGTCGTGTAGACACAACACAATTCGTCTAAGCAATCCCCTTCATCTACAAAATGACGACATAACTCCATGCCAACGCAACTGCAGGAGAAAGCCTAAGTGCTTATGCGTGAAAAAACTATATTCACACATATGCTTCTTCCCCGAACCTCATTTGAGTTTTCCCCGAACCTCATTTGAGTTTTCCCCAAACCTCACTTGCGTCTTCCCTGAATCTTTTTCCTCTTACCTTTGTAAAAATTCCTTCCCATACCCTTCTATCCTCTATTTCCCTCATTTCTACACTTCTGCTTTAACAGGGCGAGACTTGAGTAACCATTGATGAATGTTGTTGGTACTTTTACCCATCCAGTGTTTCGTATTCTTTGTCGACATCTTTCGGGCAAGCCCTCTAAACGTCAACAAAGAGGAGCGATTGAAACACCATAGGAATTGCGAATTGGCCTCAGGTGAAGATTCACGATTCGGGTGAAGGTTTGAGACGGAAATCTAGAAGATAGAGCAGGGCAAAGAGACGCGCAGTATCAAGTCTCCAAGCTCCTTACAGATTCCAATCTTACTGTGTTTTCTTTCTTTACGCTACATTACGCAACATAGCGTAGTGTCACTCAGCGTAACTCTGTTTAACGTAGCTCGATAGCAGAATGTAACTTACTTCGGATATTTTGACGAAGTTTAAAATTTAAGACTGGTCACATATTCTACTAAGTCTTTTGTTCAAGACCGAGTTTACACTCCGTTACATAGAGCAGCGTAACGAGCTTCAAGAAAAGAAAAGTTAAAGTCAAAATAAGCGTAGCAGATTGTCTTCTTCCTTTTCGAAGACTGGTCGATTTACGCTCATTACTGTTGGCGACCGTTTGGGACGCGACCGCTAACGAGTGTCCTCGAACAGGATTTAGGTGCCTGCTGGTCTCTGGCAACACCAAGGCCTAGATACCTCCAAATAAACTCAGTAGTTAATGTGAGTATGTGTGTGTGCTATTGCGGCATGTGGTTGTGTAAAATGTAACAATTGCATTGTGTGTGAACTACAAATGACTTACTTTAAAGAGATTCAGCCAACTTTGCCAAGTACTGTGAGTTCTTGAAAATTTCCTATTTTGTTCAACTGCCTAGTCTACGCGGTCCTTATAATACCTACTTGTAACAAATAAAATTTTGCAAAAACATTTGAGCACAACTCCGCAATCTACTCCTAATTTTCCCCAGAGAAAGAGATAGTTCCACAAGAAAACTAGAAATAGAGCAAGATTCGATGGAAATAAGCAGAAAAGAAAAGAAAGCAGATTTGTGTAGACCTCAAATATTTAAACAAGGTAAAATGACACGAGTAAACACTTCGCAATAAAGCTATCCCAAATTCAATATCTACGAATTGTTCAAACTTCCAAGGCTCAAACAAGCAATATCTTCAAGACAATCCTATTATGCTACCAAAAATTGCTGCGTAAACTACCACGTACGAGACTCCATTTTGACTAGATAATAGATGTCAACGATTGCATTCAAACAGAACCTTTAAAAGACTTGACAATTTCTGATTGAAATACCACGGGAATTCACTTTAAAGATAAAAAGAAGCTATTCTGGTCCCATCAAAATACCAAAGATTTTCTGAACCCTCTCGACTACTGAATTGTTCAACGGCGTGACTACAAACAGAGGCTCTCTTACAACAATCCCAATAGCAGTTCCCACACGTTGCACAATAATGAAATTTACTACTAAAATGCTCTTAAGGCTTTTAAACACAAGCGCTTCTATGGCAAAATTTTAATAGAAATTTCTATCGGGCAACAAGAACAATAAGAGCAATCTAAACATCCCAAAATTACTTGCCAAGGATGATACTATCTAAACCACTAGCTAAACAATTTAAACAAAACAAAAAATGAAATGCATAACTCACAGGACCATGACAAAGAGGCTAAAATCTTTATTCTAGCAAGCCATCTTTCAAGCAATATTCTTTACAAATCCTTCAAGATCCCAAGTGTGATGTGTGAGACCAAATGTGTTAAAATGAGATGTATCAGACCTCCCAAAAGTCCCAATATCCTCCCTCCTCCTTGACACTTGAAGCCTTTTTATAGGATTCCAAGGTAGGTAGGGAAGTTACATATTTAAAAATATCTCACCTAACTTCTCTCCCAAGTAACTTGGCCAACCAATTAGGAGATTATTTGCCCAACAAGTTAGGAGGTTACTTGCCCAACAAGTTAGGTAAGCTACAACAATTTTGGGTGGTTGCAACCACCAAAGAGATAAAAACGGTACATCTGACACGTGTCCCATGTAGTTGCCAAGTGTCTTCATGTAGTTGCCAAGTGTCTTCATTCAGTTGCCAAGTGTCTTCATGCCAAGTGTCTTCATGGAGATAAACAAGTTGTAGGTGACAAGTGTCCTTGGTGGTGGTTACAAACATCATGGATTAAGGCTAGGAAGTTACAACTTCCACATAAAGTTACAATTATATAAATAAAAGCTATAGTTGGAAATGTCCATAAATCCTTCTCCTTTTTCTTAAATCATTATATATATGTATTTGAAAAATTAGTCTCCTTTTGTCTTCAAACCAAAACTATACTTGTTTGCTTTAGTTGTGATTGGCTGCCTTCTTCCTGCTATCCACCTGCAAGGCCCCAATTAACTTTAATTGATGTGGAATTTGCAGCGATCGATAGCAACAAAGCTAGAGGATACAATGTGTGCTGTCGATGATTGTCATGCTGCTACTGCTGCAACTGTTCATTCTTATTTTTTGCCGTCGTAAGCACGTTGGCTGCGCCCTCAGCCGCAGGCTTGCCCGAAACCATCGCTTCCAACGCACAGACGTAGACGTAGCCGTACTTCGTTGAAATTGGCAAAGCCAAGATTGCGGTTTTTACCACTTCTGCAGATGGAGTTTTTGTGTGGGTTTAGGGTTTGTAGACATTGTTGATGTTCCTGATGAAGAATATGATGATAAAACAATGTGCCCAACTAACAGCACGGCAACGTAGAATTGGATCGTCTGCAAGGTATTTTGCTGCGATCCGTCGCCCCTGGTAACCCATTTTTTGGGTCTCTGAAAACTACTTTTCAGCCATCAATGGAGATGAAGAAGAGACCACGATTTTGTGCAGAAGGTAATGAAGAACAATAGACGAGGATTTCTCCAAAATGTTTCTTTGAAGTCTTCACTTACTGGATCAGTTAATCAAGCATGTTTAATTTAATCGGTAAATTGCTGACATAGGCACAGTTCTAGAATTTCATTTTAAAGTTCACCAACCGTGAAAATGGTAGCAATGCCATATTCGGTCCACTGTTCAGTGTTTCAGAAGTACCCAGGTGTGCATGGCTCTCACTCTTTGGTTCATCAATTAATGTCACCTTTTTAAGGTAAATAATTTATTTACCTTTTCCTTCATCCACAAATAATTTACCATCTTTCAAGGCTTGTCCTCTGTCTTACAGGAACTACGTCTTTACTAGAACATGTTAACTAGAACTTTACTAGTCAATTTGGTGAGCTTCTGGCCAAATATGCATGACATGGATGTGTTTTCCAACTTCATAACTGGAAGCATCTATGCAAGCTTACGAAATCTGTCTTCTCTCTATTGGCTTCAATTGGATGATAATACGTTGAGCTGCAGCATCCCTTCTTAAATTGCAAATTTGAAGTCTCTGCAAGATCATGGTCTTTGAGACAAAAAATTGCTCGGCAAGATTCCCACTAAAATCTCTCTCCTAAACCATACGCTATAAGTTAAACATGTTTCCTCCTCATGATGGGCTATTCCAGATGCTTTTGCTAGGGGCGGATGACCTTGAATGTACCTTATGGAGGTCAACTAAACCCACTTCTTGACTTGTACATCAATACATGTTTGTAGATCCAGTGAATGCTTCTTTGGCACTAAAATAGCTGGTAGAGGGATGTCATGAACTTCGAACAATTGATCATTTGTCTTAAACAAAACTGTATTGCTAGTAAATCAATTAGAGAAAAACCTTTCAAACTACCAACCCAACACCTCTAAAAAGTCTTCATCCAATAAAATATTGGCAATGTTGAAATCAGGGTGAACGTTAGTTATATGATTAGCTTCACGACCTAACAAAACCTGCTCCATTAAATGGCCAAAATGTGCCAACATTTCTTCCCCCCTTTAAAAGCATAAAGAAATTTATGCAGCCTCATTTTGAAACTGAAACATACTGAAATTTCCATTGAATATTTACAGCTGAAAAGATAAATCTTTTTGGAGGAAAATTCCCATCACACATAAGGTTTGATTGTATAAAAACCTCATTCCTAATAAAACAAACAAACTGTACATTATTATGTCCTTTGTTCATGGACTATTCCTGAGATGGGAAGAGAATGGGGAGGATTACGCTGGTAGGAATCCTCATATCTCTAACCCTCTCATAAGCAATATTTCTATTACTTTCTGGCTCGCTGAAGCTTTCAACTTGATCCTCTTGAAATTTGTCTTCAGTAATCCTGTCATCTTCTTTCTCAAATAAATTTTCATTTTCTTGGACTGTACAAATTTTTTTTTCAACACCTCCTTTTTCAACCATCTTACTTTTTCCATTTGAAGTAATGTTATCAATCATGAAAGGTTCGCTATAGATGTATATCTGATTTGGTTCTCCTTTCCAAGGTAACCACATGTGAGAATAATCTGTTGATATGTAACCTAAGAAATTCTTGCTCCAACTTCTACTCAATAAGAGACTATGTGAATCTGGTATATCTGCCACTTGAATAGTTACTCTACTTCTTATGCGAGGTTCAGAAGCGATTTCCAATAGAACACTTGGTAATTGACCCACAATCTTCACTCTACTTTTATCCACTTGAACAATCTTCTTATTTGACTTTTTAGGTATCATACCAAGTTTCTTACATATAGATAATGGTATTACAGTAGACGTAGCTCCAAAATCGACCAAACAATTGTGTAAGAATTTATCCTTTAATTTCATTGTCAAAAGAAAAGGAGGAGCTTCCTTATCATGTGAAGTCTTCAATTTCTCATCATTACTAGACACATAACTTAACTCTGATTCTCTAGCTCTCCTTTTACCTTTAATTAATTCTAAAGCCTTTCTTTGCTGATCTGCTATTTGAAGCAACTAATAGAGGCTAATATTGGCTTTGACATGTTTAAGGTCTTCTATCAAATCATATCCTTCATCACGAATGAAGTTTGATCTCTTTATCCATTTACTAAAAGATTGATTTGGAGTGCTTTGCTCCATTTGATTGTCTTTTCCTTTATTCTTATCCTTTCTACTTGGCTCAAAAGCGCTTCTCTTAGTAGATGGATCAGTAATAACATTTGGGGGTCTAGAAGTAGCTAGTCTTTCCTTAGATCGAAGACTATATCCATTCTCCTCATTGTTATTGCAAACTTTCCAAACTATGAAATTTCATGGTCATGAACTCAAAATAGTATCTAATTCTTAAGCCTTACAAATAATTGTTGATGTGCTAAAATTATAAGGCTTATGAACCTAGAGGCTTAATTTTCAGCCCTCCTTCTAGCGCCAAAAGAACTGTTGGCGATCGTTTGGGACGCGACCGCCAATGAGTGTCCTCGAACAGGATTTAGGTGCCTGTTGGTCTCTGGCAACACCAAGGCCCAAATACCTCCAAATAAACTCAGTAGTTAATGTGACTATGTGTGTGTGCTGTTGCGGCATGTGGTTGTGAGAAATGTAACGATTGCGTTGTGTGTAAACTACAAATGACTTACTTTAAAGAGATTCAGCCAACTTTGCCAAGTACTGTGAGTT
>MNCI01036026.1:81794-91904 GCA_015680685.1 Gnetum montanum
CAATTTAAACAAAACAAAAAATGAAATGCATAACTCACAGGACCATGACAAAGAGACTGAAATATTTACTCTACCAAGCCATCTTGCAAGCAATCGTTCACAATTTCTTCTTTACAAATGCTCTTCTCAAGACCTCAAGTATGTCTCTGAGTGAGAGCCCAAGTGTGATCCCAATGTCTTCTCAAAAGTGTGATATATGAGACCTCCCAAAAGTCCTAAAAAATGAGATTCTAATTAAGATTCCCCTTCTAATTGAGATTTTGTTATGATCCCCCGAAGCCTTTTTACAGGGTTCCAAGGTAGGTAGGAAAGTTACATATTCCAAAATATCTCACCTAACTTCTCTCCCAAGTAACTTGGCCAACCAATTAGGAGATTGCTTGCCCAACAAGTTAGGAGGTTACTTGCCCAACAAGTTAGGTAAGTTACAACAATTTTGGGTGGTTGAAACCACCAAAGAGATAAAAAAGGTACATCTGACACGTGTCCCATGTAGTTGCCAAGTGTCTTCATGTAGTTTCCAAGTGTCTTCATTCAGTTGCCAAGTGTCTTCATGGAGATAAACAAGCTGTAAGTGACAAGTGTCCTTGGTGGTGGTTACAAACATCATGGATTAAGGCTAGGAAGTTACAACTTCCACATAAAGTTACAATTATATAAATAAAAGCTATAGTTGGAAATGTCCATAAATCCTTCTCCTTTTTCTTAAATCATTATATATATGTATTTGAAAAATTAGTCTCCTTTTGTCGTCAAACCAAAACTGTACTTGTTTTCTTTAGTTGTGATTGGCTGCCTTCTTCCTGCTATCCACTTGCAAGGCCCCAATTAACTTTGATTGATGTGGAATTTGCAGCGATCAACAGCAACAAAGCCAAAGGATACAATGTGTGCTATCGATGATTGCCGTGCTACTACTGCTGCAACTGTTCATTCTCATTTTCTGCCATCGTAAGCATGGCGGCTGTGCCCTAGGCCGCAGGCTTGCCCCAAACCATCACTTCCAACGCACAGACGCAGACGTAGCCGTACTTCGTTGAAATTGGTAAAGACAAGGTCGCGGTTTTTACCACTTCTACAAATGGAGTTTTTGTGTGGGTTTAGGGTTTGTAGACATCGCTGATGCTCCTAATGAAGAAGATGATGATAAAACAATGTGCCCAACTAACAGCATGGCAATGTAGAATTGGATTGTCTGCCAGATATTTTGCTGCGATCCGCCGCCCCTGGTAACCCATTTTTTGGGTCTCTGAAAACTACTTTTTAGCCGTCAATGGAGATGAAGAAGAGACCACGATTTTGTGCAGAAGGTAATGAAGAACAGTAGATGAGGATTTCTCCAAAATGTTTCTTTGAAGTCTTCACTTATTGGATCAGTTAATCAAGCGTGTTTAATTTAATCGGTAAATTGCTGACATAGGCACAGTTCCAGAATTTCGTTTTAAAGTTCACCAACCGTGAAAATGGTAGCAATGCCATATTCAGTCCACTTTTTGGTGTTTCAGAAGTACCCAGGCGTGCACGGCTCTCACTCTTTGGTTCATCCATAATGTCACCTTTTTAAGGCAAATAATTTATTTACCTCTTCCTTCATCCACAAATAATTTACCATCTTTCAAGGCTTATGCTCTATCTTACAGGAACTACGTCTTTACCAAAACATGTTAACTAGAACTTTACCAGTCAATTTGGTGAGCTTCTGGCCAAATATGCATGACATAGATGTGTTTTCCAACTTCATAATTGGAAGCATCTCTACAAGCTTAGGAAATCTGTCTTCTCTCTATTGGCTTCAATTGGATGATAATACGTTGAGCTGCAGCATCCCTTCTTAAATTGCAAATTTGAAGTTTCTGCAGGATCATGGTCTTTGAGACAACAAATTTCTCGACAAGATTCCCACTAAAATCTCTCTCCTAAACCATACGCTGTAACTGAAACATGTTGCCTCCTCATGATGGGCTGTTCTAGATGCTTTTGCTAGGGGCGGATGACCTTGAATGTACCTTATGGAGGTCAACTAAACCCACTTCTTGACTTGTACATCAATACATGTTTGTAGATCCAGTGAATGCTTCTTTGGCACTAAAATAGCTGGTAGAGGGATGTAATGAACTCCGAACAATTGATCATTTTTCTTAAACAAAACTGTATTGCTAGTAAATCAATTAGAGAAAAACCTTTCAGACTACCAACCCAACACCTCTGAAAAGTCTTCATCCAATAAAATATTGGCAATGTTTAAATCAGGGTGAACGTTAGTTATATGATTAGCTTCACGACCTAACAAAACCTGCTCCATTAAATGGTCAAAATGTGCCAACAATTACGCTACGCAGTGTAGGCAAGCGTAAATTTATTGTAAAGTTGACCATCTTATGCTCTATTATGCTTTCGGCGTAAATGAGCATAAAACAGCTTGAATCAACTATTTTCATGCTTTATTATGCTCTGCCACGCGACGTAGCATGAACGAGCATAATGCAGCTCACCAGACACGCACCTATTATCCACACGCACAATACGCTGATGAGCGTATTGTGCGTAATCATGAAGCAGCTTTAGCGGAAGTCTTCGACAGCGTACTTCACCCCCCTTACCAAAAACATGACGCGACATGACCAATTTCAACATAAAGTTTACCAAGTCAACGGTATTTTGAAGGTTCGAGACACATGTCATCAGTGCCGTGCATTCTCCACATGCTGTTGAACTTATAAATACTCCAGTTGATGAAGAAGCAAGGGTCGACATCTTCAACTTTTGGCAACATCATCTTTTAGCAGAGATAGAAGACATTTTGTTTGAGCATTGGCAGCAGGAGTGATCAGTCCTTTGGTGAAAATACAGCTCTCTTCATTGGCGATCATTGGTGATTTTGAGCAGATACTACCCAAGGCAAAAAGAGCAGATCAGAGATCAAAAGATCATCTGGTGCGGTTGGCAAGATCTATTGATCAGAAACAGTTGATCGATAGATATTCAGGCTTGACCTTCCTTGCATCCCATCTTTGGCTTACGAGGTAGATCGAACTCCATTCTGTACTCCTTGTTGAAAAATTTTCTTGTTATTTTTTGTATTCTTCGCACAAGATAAGCGGAGCCTTTCCATTGGAACTTTGTATACAATATACTCATTTTTTGGGTCAAAGTACAGATTTTTGAATTGCACATTTTTCTTAAATTCAATCCTTCTTGTCGTGTTGACATTATCGTTATTCCAATTTATCTACATTGTTTTCTACTCCTTTTACGATTCATCGAATCAAATCATTTCGTGGAATATCTATAATATTCATCAATTTACTGATTGAGTAAGTCCCTGTTTGATCAACAAGACTGTTCAGGGCACCATGGATTTGTTTTCTCTAGCACGGCCCTTGCACCGATCCATGGTTAAGACTATGTACATAGATCTTTGTTTGGTATTTTCTAGCTACCGACATTTTCCATCGTTATAATAGCTATGTGGTAAAATAACAAAAAATGTAAGTGCCAAAAATGCAAAGAAAGAGAGAGAGAAGCGAAACACCACCCCCAATGGGGTTGAGCATAGTTAACAAAAAAGGGGTTAGAAGGTACATAGTGTACAACAAGTGTAGTGGATAGTGTAGTCATAGTCTCTGAGGTGTTTGGCCATGAAGACTAGCATTTTTTTGAGGTGTCTACATCTACTAGGTTGGCCACCATGGGGTATGCAGTGGTCTACAACTTCACCTCTTCTTTGTTTGCCAAAATGCTTTCTATTTTCTCTTAAGCACTTCTTAGATTTGCCAACCCTTTAATTTTGTCAACCCTAAAAACTTTAAAGGCATAGGTGTTTATAGGTCTAGGGTTAGCAAAAAATTCAGGATGGCTGCCACATTGTAGAGGGAACGGTTGGGACTATACCTAGTGTAGTCACTATTCATGTGGTGTATCAATGGGACTAGTGGTGTTGTGTTTTGCTATGTTCTACTAGACTCTACAAGATTGTGAGACTGTGACTATGTTACCAACTACATGTGTGTGCCAAGAAGACAACAAGATACCTAAAAAATAAAATCCAAAGACTACACTCTGCAAGACTATACTCTTCACACTCTCGTATGGGGTTGAGTGTAGTCACAATTTTGGGGAAAAATGAGATACAAAAAGAAGTATCTTCCTGACTACATTTGCTGAAGGTGAGTTGATTGCATTTTGGAACTAAGCTAAGCATTTTTGCTACACTATGGAGTCCACTGGAAAATATTCTAGCTAACTAACTCTCCACAAGAGGTTTACTACGCTTCCAATTAGAGGTGAGTGTAGTCTAAAGACTTGCCAAAATTGGCTTCCTACTAACTATGCTCTCCATGAGAAGCTAACTATGCTCTCAACTATTGTTGAGTGTAGTGTCAACACTTAGCCAAAAATTGTTAAAACTAGCCTTCGTATTGACTACGCTCTCCACAAGAGGCTAACTACACTCTCATTTGGGGTTGAGTGTAGTCTCAACACTTAAAAAAATTTGCAAAAAAAAAATGCCCTTCGTGCTAACTATGCTCTCCACAAGAGCTTGACTACACTCTTAACTAGGGTTGAGCATAGTATCAACACTTTGCCAAAATTTGTGAAAATTGGCCTTTGTGCTAACTACACTCTCCACAAGAGGCTGACTACACTCTCAACTAGGGTTGAGCGTAGTCTCAGCACTTTGCCAAATTTTGTAACCAAGATGTCATAGTCTAGATTCGGTGGTATTTTAAAGCTTGACACAATGAACCATAGCATAGACAAATAACTAAGGCACATAAAATTAATTCCTTACCTATCTTGGATGCAACCTCTTGCAACCAATTGATGATTTCCTTAGCCATCCCACACATGAACTCCACCTTATCCAAAGTCTTCACCCATGGTTTTACATGAAACTTAGGGCATGTGCTTGCACTAGTGACTCAAGAACTACTATAAGGATAACAATCATCAAATGATTAGTATGAAAACAAAAATTCAACTATAAGATATAATGAAAACATTAAGGCATGGGAATACCTAGCTCCTCTTCCTCTTCCTCCTCTAGGATGATGATGAGGGATGTATCTAGCATCGCCTCACCAAACAAGGCATCTACATCATTTATATCTACATTGGCAAACCCTTCAACCTCAGGTTGCTTTAGGAGTGCTTCTTCTACATGCCTTTGTTTTACCTCCATGGTAGCTTAGGCTACCATAGCTTGACATTTGTCTACAATCATAGCACATAGAAAACTACTTCACACATGAAACCATAATGTAGCCATAAACTTTAAAATATGAAATATCCAAATTTAAATAAATCATACTTGTAATTGCCTAATGAGATAGCCTAAGATTAAAATTAAGCTTCTTCAGGATATTTTGGTTTGTTGCCAACAGTGCTTCCTTCATAGGCCTCTTAAGTTTCTTTCTAGCAACCTCTTTAGCCTCCCTACATAGTTGTTTTTCCTACTAGACACTTGTTGGAAACATGAGAGGCTCCTTATCATCTGTGCTATCAAGAGACTCAAATTTCCTAACATTAACATCCTTAGTGGTAATGGATAACATATCATCCATCCCTTCTTGTGGGTTCTAAGCCTACACCATTAGATAAATATGCTTTATAAAAGGCTTACAAAGGTGGCTCAGGTCTTGGAGAATTCATCGTCCATTCCTATACACCACCAAAAATTCTTCAAACCTCTTCAAATAACCTACAAAAACATACAAAGTTCATGTGGATTATTGTAGAGGTATCTACATGAAGTCTAAAGATCTCCTCCTAAAGCCCAATAGCCAAGGCAACCACCCAATTAAACCTGGTGTCATCCATCAGGACCTTCTTGAAGGTCCACCCTTGTGCAATGCAAATCACTTTCTTTTGCACTAATAGTTTAGGAAATGCACAAGACCTAAACAAAGGATATGATTCCTTTGCCTTAGAATTCATGGAGCCACCCATGAAAATTTTGGAGTAGCCCATGTTTCCATAAAGCCACTTCAAAACTTCATCATGATGGCTCAATTCCTTCACTATTCTTGTTGGGACCTTTGTCCCATCAACAGGGAAACCAAACAAGTCATAAAAGAGGCCTACAATAACATTAATGTTAACCTTCACATCCCAGATGATGGTGCTAAAACAACTGACCTTCTAATCAAAGTAGTCAATGACATGCAACATCTCCATAGTAGGGATGGAAGGGATAGGTATCATAAATACATCAAGCAAACCTGCATGTTGGATGTTTGCTTGAACATATCCAATTACCTATCCCCTCAACCACTCATTTTCTAGTATCACCTCACCAAATTTTGGGATGATGGTATCCTCATGATGTGCTCCTAAAAGTGGTATGGTAACATCAGTATAGGTGTAAAATTTTATAAACCAACAACCAAAGTTTAGCATTAATAGAAGTATGTTTAATGACTATTCAAAGTAATAGAAAAATTAGAATTTTCATAGCCATGAAACATTAGAAGTTATATCCTTTATTTTTACCTTTCCTCTTCTTCTTTGATGTGGTTTGGATGGAGGTCCTAGCTGCAAGGGTCTGATCCATGAAATTATTAGCATCTACCCACCAATTATGCATTGTCCTTTCATCCTTGAACTTCTTATATACAAGGTTAAACCTTGAAGCGTATGCATCAAAGTCCCCTCTTAACTATTGATACATAAATTTTCTAATCTAAGGACTCATGGTGAATTCATTTAAAGCAATTTGAGCCACTACCAAGATTTGATCATTGATGATCAAGCCTTGAACATTGACCTTGTACCTACAACAATTTTGTAAAACCAATGAAGTTAGGAAATGTAGTCAAGTCAAAAGCATAAAAAAATTATAATAACAATGCTTAGCCTTGTAGATGATACATGGTGCTAGACGAGTTCTGGAATAATGTGTGGGCTCTATGCACCACCATCACAATATTGTAAGAATTATATTAACTATACTTTGGCATCATCCAAATCTCTATGAGGTAACATGGATTGAGAGCATCTTCTACTTCTCTTTTTGGCAGCTTTTCAATAATGAACCTAGAAACCAAGTTGGATAGACAAGTTTGACCATAACATCACACTAAAGTTTTATAGAATGTAGGTAAGGAATTCCCTTGCCTTGGGCTAGAGCCATAATGAAGCCTTCCCCAAAGGCATATCAGGAAGTGCGGTATTGGTCTTGGGATGACCAATGTAGCACAAAATATCCACCAACTCCATGATGATAAGGATAGGCTTCAATAAAACCCTACATGAAGAAAAACAAAAGCATTATGACCAATTAGCATTACTTAAAGAATTTGGAAAACCATCTATTCATAGGTGAAATTAGCTCTATGAAAAGCTATAAGGTGTTAATCTAAATTAGCTTAAGGAATTCCACTAAAAAACATTATTACAACCTTGCATTATGACCAATTTGGATTACTTATCAAATTTGGAGAAAACATCTAGTCGGAGGGGAAATTAGCCTCTGTAAAAAGCTCTAGGATGCTTATCTAAGTTGGCTTAAGAAATTCCATAAAAGAATCATTACCATCTTTTATAGCCTTTTACTTCATAACCAAAATATTATAGCCAAATCTAAGCCTTAGTATAAACTACACATAAACTTAGAAAAAGCATTGAAACTATGCATAAATTTAGAAAAAAGCATTAAAACTTTAAAAAAGCATTAAAATCTTAAAAATCATATAGCCATAAGTCTTCTAAAAATAGTAAAGCTTTTACTTTTCTTTAAAAAAAATTTAAAGAATAATTTTTACATATTGGCAAGAAAAGCTATAAATCAATTACTTCCATCCCCAAAGGAATAATGTGCTACAACTGCAATAACGAAAAATTCATCAAAAATTCATACAAGATCTAATTTTAGTGATTCCATCATCGAAAGAATACTAAAGTCACAAGCTTTATATTCATAACCATTTCAAATAAAAATACATAGCCATTTTTACATGGAACATAGGTAAAATTAGTAAAACCATAGCCATCACCATTAACCCTCTTTTGCATAGGGTTTATAAAACATTCACCAAAAATTCATTTGAGCTTCAAAAGGAGTAATTCTACAACCATTTGAAAGCTTAAACGGATCCTTACACATCCCTACTTAGCAAAAAGTCAAAACATGTGTTGTTTATGTAGGAAAGTAAAAAATGGCCTAAATCAATTGACTAGTAACCATTTCTCAAATCCCAATAACCCTAAGACCCTATCGAAGCCCTCTAGAGCTTTTTAATTCCCTAAAAGTAGTCAAATATCGTATAAAACTACCATCCCCATCTCATCCATGTTGGTATCATCATGCCTAACATGAAAGAAAAGGGGGAGAATTCATGAGATACTTAGGATCCTCCAAATTGCTAAATCTTAGCACCCAACATTAATTATTAACACTAACAACCTCGAAGGTTGACATGCATGGTCGATTGGCTATCAATCTAGCCTAGATCTAACTTCCTTAATTGAGGAAGATCTTTTCCATGTTGAGCATCCTAGTCCTAGCATGGATAGAAAAGGAAAATCCAAAACTATGTAAGTTTATATGAAATTGGACTCCTAGAAGAAACTCAACCCTTTTGAAAGCTATCAAACTTTTGGAGGTCACATAAAATGATAAAAAATACCTTCTCTTAGTTCTCCATGCTAAGGAGGACCTTATCCATGTTCAACCTCCCATCCTTAGTGTGGATGAAATGGGAAAAGCCTAAAAACCTTTCCACAACTTGCATAACAATTAAAATTTAACCTTAGACATGGATAGCCAATGCCAAAAACCCTATAGATACTCATGCATAGTTAAAATTAACTGAAAATAGCCAAAAAATCCTTCCTCCTAATCCTCCATGTTGAGCATGGAAGCCCGAATGTGGAAAAAGGGGAAAAGCTAAAAAATTATCTAATAACCCTTGAAATAACCAATTTTTTACATTGGATGTTAGCTATCGACACTAGCTACCTTAGAAGCTCACATGCATAGCCAAAAATGACAAAAAATGGTAAAAGTAGGGTTTCCTAGTTCCTCTGCACCAAGAATCACTTCTTCCAATTTTCCTAGCATGAAAAAAATGAAAAAAGATTTTGGGGAACACCAATATAGCTTCCTGATACCTTGAATGAACACCAAAAATCTTTGTGTGTGTCCTAAAACCTTGTTTGCATATCCTAAGATCCTCAAGCTTGTCAAAATTGACATGAATAGCCACAAAGCCTTTCCCCCTAATCTTCCATGCTAAACATGGAAGCCCCAGCATGGAAAAAGAGGATAACATTAAAACTCACTCACCAACCTTTGAAACAACCAACTTTTTTCACTAGGAATTGGTAATCGATGCTAGAAACCTCGAAGACCAACATGCATGGCCAAAGATGATGCAAATAAATAAAAAGTTATTTTCCCCTAGTCTTCCTCTCTAGGCATAATATCCCAAATGTGGAAAAATAAGGGAAAACACAAAAACCATCTATGAAACCTTAAAACTAGACAAACTTGAGCTCAAATCCTAATCCTCGACCCTAGTAACCCTAGAAGCACACATCCATGATTGATTGAGGTTAAAAATAGGTCAAATCTAAGCTTTATGGCTCTTCCATGTTGAGAATCCCTTCTTCTATGCTACACAACATGGAAAATAAATGGGAGACTCATTTAGAACTTCTAAGCACCTTAGAATGACATCAAATTACTTTACATGAACTTTAGAACCCTATCAGTAGTCATTGGAGCCTTCAAACCTCATAAAACTAATCCCATATGGCCAAAAATGGTTCCCCCTAGTCTTCCATCCTACGCCCCCTAGCTCTAATGTGGATAAAGGAGGAAATATCAAAGACAAATTGGGAGTACTCAAAACTACCAAATTTTGACATGAAGACATATCCCTTAGCCCTGAAAACCCTTAAAGTTAACATGCATAGTTAATTATGACTCAAATTGACCTATATCTAGGATTCTTGCTTCATCCATGCTAGAGGAGGACCCTTCCATGATAGGTAGCATCAAAACAAAGGCGAAAAGATGATTTTCCACTTCTAGTACAAGATGATACTCCTAGAAGCTAAATATCTATGCTAAAGAGGCCTAAGATCTCATAGCCTTGAGATTTTTCT
>MNCI01036026.1:92027-117934 GCA_015680685.1 Gnetum montanum
ACATGTTTTTCCACTTAAAACTAACTCAGTTTTCCACAAAATAAAGCCAAGGGATGCACAACTCCTATATCTAGGTTCTGGCTACCCATTTGATGATTTTTGATCCTATTTTGACTTGAATCTTGGTTCTCCATGTTAAACCCTCTCTCTTCCACATGCTGGCCTAGGTGGAAACAAAGGGAGAAGGCTTCAAACCTTGTTTTTTGGCCTTTACAGACATCAAGAATGCCCAATTTTTATGGATCTTGCATACACTACCTTGGGGAGGCCTCAAAACCTCAATTTTGGACCTTTGAATACCCCAAAATCCACTCTCCCTAGTTTCCACATTGAGGGTCCCTTCTTCCATGCTGGCTAGTGTGGAAGACTCAAAACACTTGATTTTTGGGTCCAACCAAGCCTAACTAATTCCAAAACTCACTTAATAGCCTTCTAGCCTCAAACCATAGTCCTCTAAGGCATAAAAATCACAAAATGTAACCTTTTTTTAACCTATATTAGCCAAGCTTTATCATATATAGCATATTTTGCTTGATTTTTGCCTTATTCCATAGTATTTTGGCTTGTTTTAGGACTTTTGTTGCATTATTGACCTTGTTGACATTATATGACCTTTATATAGCCTTATATGTTCTTTATGTGCCTTACTATTACCTTATTTTCCTTTATTTGGCCTTTGAATGGCATCAAATAGTGAGTTTTAACCTTCCTTGACCACTGTTTAACACCATGTGACCATGGCCCACTAAGGTCTTAAACTGGCATCATAGTCCACCAAGACTCGAAGCTAGCATCATGGCCCAATAAGGTCTAGAAATAGAAAAATTATGGTCTTTTTTAACCATTTGTATCCTTTTTTCTTATATCTCCCCTTGCTTGACATTCATTTAACCCTTGCTGGCCTCTATTGCACTTTGTCAAATTGTCCTTACCTCATTAATGATTATATATGACATTTTCTCATTATATTTGCATGTATTTGCATAATTTTATAGCATTTTAACATTATTTATTCACTTTTACCCAAGTTCCACTTAATATTGCTTTGGTAAATATGCAAGATCAAAGTATGAGTACATGGGAGCAAATCAATTTACCTTTGTGTCTACATGATCCTCATGGTGATGTTGAATAATGTATTGACCTTGATTGCCTAGATCTTGAACCTAAGAATCTTTGAAACCACATAGCCTTGATAGAAAAACCTCTAGAATGGCCTGAAAACCTAGTCAACATAACCAAAGACTCTCTAGTTAAGCTTCCTGTCACAACACACAATGGTGAGGAGAAAACACTTAAGATAAGTTCCTCACTGGAACCTCCATATGGTCAAGACATCACCAGGGTTCTACAAAGCAACATTAAGGTCTTTTCCTGGTCATATGAAGACATTCTAGGCATAGACCCACATTTAGTCTAGCATAACATCATATTAGATCCTAACATTAGACTAGTTAAGCAACAGAGCACAAAATTAGACCTACCTTGGCATTGGTAGTTTGTGATGAAATCTCAAAGCTTTACCAAGCTAGTTTCATTAGGGTTGTCAATTACCTATAATAGATGTTCAACATAGTGGTAGTTCCTAAGAAAAATGGAAGTATTTGTATTTGCATTAATTTTCAAGACCTAAATAAAGTAACTATCAAAGATGACTTCCCTTTACCTAGTATTGATCAACTTATCAATAGTAGGGCTAGGAATGCCTTGTTGTCGTTTATGGATGGATTCTTTGTATATAACTAGATTAGGATCAACTTAGAGCACAAACTTAGCATGACCTTTATGACCCCATGGGGTACTGTTTGTCATACCATGATAACCTTTGGCCTTAAGAATTCAAGAGTGACCTATCAATGAGCCATGACCTATATATTTAGAAATTACATGCTAGGTTTGCTTAATGATTATGTATATGATATAGTCGTTAAGTCCAAAGTGGCCAATGACCATGCTAATGACCTAGAACTTGTGCTTAAACGATGCCTCAAATACAAGCTTAGCTCAATTCTAAGAAGTGTGTCTTTGGTGTCAAGATTGACAAGATGCTTAGCTTTGTAGTATTCGAAGCGAAGATACGTGTCGATCTTGATAAGGTTAAGGCGATATCCAAATTAGTAGTTCCTACCAAACTTAAGGAGCTTTTAGGATTATAGGGTAGATTACACTTTATTTGTAGGTTTATCATTAGGCTTATAGATAAGTTACAACCCATGTAGCACTTGCTTAAGAAAGGAGTTCACTATGACTGGATAGCTCAATGCCAAGAGGCCTTTGAAAACCTTAAGCAATAATTGACACAACTACCGATAGTATATCCTCTACAAGAGGGTAAATCATTTTACATTTATTTTTCAATCTCTAATACTTCCATTGCCTCTCTAATTTGTTAGAAACATGATGATGGAGCAAAAATTCCTATATACTACCTTAGCGACATGTTAGTTGTCCATGAGGCTCAATACACTAAAGTGGAGACGTATTGTCTAGCACTAGTCTTCTCTTTGAAGAAGTGAAGACACTACCTCTTTAGAAGCCAAATTAATGTCATTTTCAAGAACAACATACTCAAAGCCATAATTACCAACATTTACAAAATTATCCATATAGGCCAATGGAAAGCAATAACCATAGAGTTTAACCTTTGTTACATCTCTTAATCCTCAACAAACGATCAAGCTATAGTTTTACAACTTATAGTTTCACTTGTTGATAACCAAGTAGCCATAGATCCAAAATTTCCTAATGAACATATTAACATAGTTAGCCAAGTGCCCAAGGATTATGAGGTATTGATGTACTTTGATGAAGCTTCAACTACCCATGGGTCCAATGCCACTACCATCATAACATTCCCATCTGGTGAGATCCAATCCTTCACCTATCACTTTGAGTTCTCATGTACCAACAACATAGTAAAGCATGAAGGTTTGATCAAAGGAATCATGGTAGCTCGTTACCTAAGAATTAGACACTTAGCAATCAAAGGCAATTTACAACTTGCGGTTAACCAAGTAACTAAGGTCTATGCATGTAAAGCCAAATACTTACATTCATATTGTGACCTAGGGAAGCAATTGTTACAAAAATTCATAGATGTTGATATCCAACACATACCCTAAAATAATAATTCCATAGCCAATGAAATTGTAACATTAGCCCTTAGTGTAATGTCAAATGTGTTCTGTAAGTTGCCCACCTTAACTATGGACTGTGCTACTCCCATCACACAAAGCACTAATGATACCTTTTTGGCCATCATTCATACTGCTTCTACCAGGGAGTGGTATGATAATATCAAATTTTACCTTATGCATGATGAATCCTCACAAGTCCTAACTACTATTCAGAAGGATGTTGTATGTAAGTGATCAAAGTAGTATGTCATTGTAGGTGATAATACATTAAGTTGACAATCCTATGATGGCATACTCCTAAAGTGCTTTGTTAAAATCGAAGAGAGAATAGTCCTAGAGAACGTTCACAATGATGTTTGTGGAGGACATGTAGGACCAAGAGATATGACCACTAAGATTAGATGGTTAGGCTACTATTGGCCCCATATAGAAAATGACTTCCTACAAAAAGTTAAATGTTGTGATACATGCCATTGATATAGTAACCTTCTACATGTACCACCAACTGAGTTGCATACCACTTATATAACATGGTTGTTTCAATGATGGGGATTGAATATCATTGGACCCATAATGCCTAAGCATTTCATAGGAAATAGCTTCATCATCACCATAACTGAATACCTTACAAAGTGGGTTGATGCTATTCCCCTAAGACTACATCCAAGTAAGTTTGCAAATTCATCCTAGACAACATTGTAGCCTATTTTGGCATACCCATGATCACAGTCATAGATAATGGAGCATAATTTAGTGGCTAGAAACCAAAATATTTATTCCATGACCTAGGCATTAAGGATTATTTCTAATTTCCATATTATTCTCAAGCCAATGGACAAGCAGAAGCAATCAATAAGCCCATAATCAACTTACTCAAAAATATGCTCAACAAAAATAAGTGCAAATGGCATGAGAGGCTTTTCCATGCACCATGTACATATAGAAAAACCTATTGCATAGTAACCAGTGTAACCCCTTATAGCCTATTTTATTGTTATAAAGCTATTTTACCTCTTGAATTTCAGGTGCCATTACTTCGAGTAGCCTTGATCGACTTCATAAGTAATGAGCAAAACAAGGATTTGTAGACAATGATCCTAGACTTTCTGAAGGAGAAATGTATGCAAGTGCTTACTCACATCAAATACTATAAAGAGATTTTGAAGCAATAGCATCACCATAACTTGACCATGCGCAAGTTCAAAGAAATTGAATTGGTCCTCAAAGCTGTCTGTGAGCATGCGAACTAATTCTTAGCTAACTGGGGAGGGCCTTTCCTTGTCACTAGAGCTTATAGTAACTAAGAATTTAGGATAACTGACATGGATGGCAATGAGCTAGCCAATTCAATCAATCATTCCTATCTAAAGCCATACTACATATAGCCAAAAATCATTTACAGGAAAGCTTGCCTTCAATGGTTTGCTATGAACTTAAACTAGCAACATGTCCTGCCAAGGCCTTAAACTAGTACCATGACTAGCCATGGCCTTAAGCTAGCAGAATTGGTGACTTGGATAACTTTTTTTGTCATCCTATGTGGAATATATGCATTGTAGCATCATAATATGTGGTGGTGTTTTGTATTCTTTGTTGGTGCATCTTGGGTCAATCCTCCAAACACCAATAAAGAGGGGCCATTGAAACACAATAAAAATTTGCATGTTATAGCCAATTTTCATCATGTAGCTTTCACACCATGAAAAATAAGGTAAAAATGCATTGTATATGTAAATATTATAATTCATAGTGGGAAATTTCGCATACTTTATACTTTTGGGGCTTAAAAATGCATCATAAGTGGTCAAAGCCTCATTCCCCAAGTGAAAAGGATTACCTAGTGTCTATATTTGGGCTTGGGGGGGTTAAAGATGCCTTTTGAAATTTCAAAAATGACAATTTAATGGGTTTTATTGTGGGTATATATTTTCCTAGGCTAGAAACACTTATAAGGGGGTAGATCTCACCTACCTCTAGCATGAAGAGGTTGGGAGTTTTTCCTTAGCTTGGAAACTTTCCCCCTTCCCCCAGCATGAAAGTTGCATGCTTAGCTTGAAAACCTTCATCCCTCAATGTGGAAGTTTCCCCCTAGCATGGAGGCTCCACCTCCAATGTGGAAATTGCATCCCCCTAGTGTGGAAGCCATAATAGTTGGATTGCAACACTACATGCACTCCAATGTTGACTACCAACTTCAACAAGCATGGTAGAGAGATCAATGTGGAAGATTCATCTCTAGTGTGGAAGATGTGCCCTTGTTATTATTTATAGTAAATGGAATGGCCATGGAGAAAGGCACTTACCATAGATGGCAACCCCCCAAATTTGGGCACCCATCTCAGCTAAATGAGGAAAAAATTTGCAGCCATTGTGTAGCCAAATTACAACCAAATCATAGCTATTTTGCAACACCATTCATGGCCTAAAACCTATAAAAACTAGTCTCAAACACCATTGATAGGTTCCACTCTTTTGACAGTAGAATACATTGAGCATACATTTTCCAAGAAATAATTCCATAATTAGGACATTTTCAAGCACTCAAGGGCTCTTGTACTCTCCTACATTTTCATTCTCTTCAACCCCAACACAAAAGCATTATCACCTTGAGATTTTTAGATTTTTGGTGTCAACACCATACTTCTAGGTTTTCCAAAACCCAACATGGAGTAATCTAGCATCCAAATTTTTCAATTTTCTTACCCCTAGTAGTAGCCAATGTTGCAAGTCTAATATTGCAACATTGGAGGTTCAATAGGATCAAGAGTGGCTGGACATCCAAATCATGGAGTTGATTGCATATACTTCAATGGATCCTAAACTTCCATCCAAGTGACCATTCAAGCACCATTTATACACATTTCTCTAACTTATTCTTTATTTTTTTCTTAATGAAGTTTTAAATTTTGGGTTTTATGTGGAAGATATATTTTTTTTTTCTATGCATTATTCAAATCTATTATTAATTTTTCATTCTATTTCATTACACTATTTCGCAAACCCCCCAAGCCCCTAGTTGATCTACTAGACCAACCAAGGCACCTCGAATCCCAATTTTTCATGGAGGTCCTAGGGATCTGAGGTTGAGAACTACTATGCATACGATCTATCGATCTTCATTCCAACAATAAACTTTTGTAATAACAACATATATCACCTAGGGACTTATGAAATACAAAATAGGGGTAGAAAAAATTTGAGACAATAAATGCACCAAAATGGAACAAATAAATCTATCTTGCACAAACAAAACTGTAAACTTTATTTTAAAAGAAATAAAGAATGGTTTAAGAAATGTGTACAAAAATGTGCCTGGGGTAGTAGGGGGGTTCACTTTTGTGGGGACTTGGAATACGTTGCTCCATGATCCAAGTGCTCCACAACTCCCAATGCTTTCAAACCTTTGCTACTCCATGCACTAGATCTTCAATGTTGGTATTAAAGGGGGGCCATGACACTCGCTATGGAGGTTCAAAGCTATGGATTCAACAATATTTGTGTGTGTTCAAAGCCTTTGAATGCAAAAATGCTAAAGGGTATGAGTGCTAAGGGGATGAAACTAGAAAATGGTATTTTGGTTGGTTCATGATGAGAGCAGTTACTCTAGCAGTTTATTCTAATTATTAGAGTAGTTACTCAAGCGGTTTATTCTAATTATTAGAGGAATTACTCTAGCAATTTATTCTAATTATTAGAGTAGTTACTTTAACTATTTATTCTAATTATTAGAGTGGTTACTCTAATTATTAGAGTAGTTGCTCCCAAGTCTATAAATACAATGCCCAGGCACACAATTGGGAAAAGAAAGTCTTTTAGCATTCAAGTAGTGAAACTCTTGTAGTCTATTTGAAAGTTAGTGTATTTTCCAAGTGCCTAAAACAGGAGGTCTAAGTGTGGACAGATCTTTATTTGAGCATTTTGTACCTGAGCATACCTTGTGTATGGCAATAAAGACGAGCTCTTCGATTCATCCTTGTAGCACTTGATTTTTGTTTTCATACACATTTCTTTTATTTTATTTTCTTATGCATTTATTTTATTTTATGCACTTTACATTTATGTTATTAGTACATCAATTCATTTTGATCAATTAAGCAAATCGTTAAATTACACAAGAACAACCACTTGGAGCATGCGTGTAATGCTTGGTAACCCAGTAACGATTAGCATTTGGCAATCCCAGTAGTGTTGCACTGGTTTAAGATGTGTATGGAAAGTGGGAATAGATGCTAGTGTTAGGATTAGTTAGAACTTAGTTAATGAGTAGTTAAGTTAAATTAGTCACTTAGTTACCTTTCTCCTTCCCTACTAGTGCAGGACATAAAAACATAACAGCTATAAAAATCATATGCCTCAAGCTTACTTAACCATACAATTGTGACATACAGGTAATCTTGGGAAGACAATGATCAACCAACCAATCCTTCTTCCACAAGGGTGCATAAGCACTTACTCCTTGGAATTCGACTAGATCATGTGTGAAACGCTCGTATTCGTATGGTTGAGCATAGGGGTACCTCGCCGCTCATCATTTTCCTTCACATTTTTGGAATGAACCCTTAGGGTTGGTTGAGAAAATAATAAACAAGAATATATTACACACTGAATAGACAAGTATGTCTCCTTCTTCATACAAAAGCGCCTCACTGTCTAGGTCTAAAACAAGAAACAATCAATGGTGTAATACACATGATGTTGATCCCCCAATCGCTCAACAAGTTTCATTGGTATATATTTATCCTAATGAGTATATACCAGACTTCACCTTTATCCTCCATCAAGACTAAAAACTATGTTGATGAGACTTAGAAGGTAACATAGTGTTATCTCCTAATTGTTCAGTCCCGATAATGCTTCTTCGTGCTCTCCACACGAATTGGCATGCTGCACTTACACATAGAATACATTGTGCAAGACCATGACTCGAGAGAATACAATCCCACATAGGCACAATGTTAAAGGGACTTGCAATAGGAGAGACATCATAAGTCTTTGAAGGGTAAGTGGTCCTAAGATGCCCCACATATCTTAAGCGAAAATGAGTGTAGTGAACCTACCTCAGGCAGTCGTCCATACAACGATGTTCCTCCCCTTGACTTTGGCCAAGGAGTTATGTATTAGAACATTCATTTCACTATTCATAACCCATGTTTTGATACCCACAGGCACAAAGGGCCTAAAAAAGGGACACAAACTCATGATAAAGGTGGACATTCTAATCGCAATCAGAATCAGAGCTGAGACCATAGAAGAGAAGGTAGTAGACACTGTTATGGTGACAGTTCTCCTCCGTCTTTACCTTCATCATCTCCTTCACCCTCTCCTTCAATATCCAGATACAGTTATAAAGAAAAATACCATGGGGATAAAGGTAGGCAAAGTGGAATTCATAGCTGAAATAGCCAAGAAAGGGGACGAGAGCACTCTAGAGAGTCACGACATAGAAGAAGGGAGAGTAGGGAACAACATAGGCATCATAGACACCATGGATGAGATGATCACAATGAACCCCTCCTCACTACTCAAAGTATGTTGGACATAACTAAGGTTGTTAAAATTCCAATAAGGCATTAGAAACATAGTAGGATTAGGAGATTAGATATGAACAACATCCCACAATTTGAAGGGGGATACAACACTAATCCTCAAAATCATTTACAAGAATTCCATGATGCGTGTGCCTTATAGAACATAGATAATGAATGGAAAAAACTTAAGTTGTTCCTATGGACATTAGTTAAAGAAGTACAAAGCTAGTACTGGTCTTTTGAACTAGAATCCATTCGTAGGTGAAGTACTATGTTAGAACTATTTAATGACAAGTACCAAATAAACTCCTAAGTGTCTAACTTGTGAAAGAAAATCCAAGGCTAGAAACAAGGAGGACATGAACCCTTGGATGCTACCATGGGCTAATACTATGCACTATTACATCATTTTCTTGGCCATGGTTATTCAGAAAGGGATCAACTGCACCATCTCGTGAATGGTCTTAGGCATGAAACGAGAAGAATCCTTAGGAATTATGCCCAAGGAACACTATCCCAACTTAGGTCCCATCAAATTCAAAGACTATTGGAGTAAGTTTCTAAGGAAGAAGGTGAGCTACAGAAGAGAGAAAGTGCAGAAGAGTATAAAAGAGATCCTTCCCTTCAGAAGAGGGAAGTAATATTTTGTGAGGATGAAGAAAACTCACCACTCAAAGAGATGATGAATAGGAAAACTTTGCCTATTCAAAAGATGACATCAGAAGTTTTGGCAAAGGTTGAAAAAATGTGTGATTCCCTAGACAATAGATTTCAAACTATTCTTAAAATAGTAGAGGAGTCTAGAGAGCAAGGTAGTGATCATGAAAAAAGAAAAAGGAGAGAAGCTGAACATGCATGTAGCAAGGGTAAGGACAAAGTTGTCATCATTGAAGAGGTTGTGAAGTCGCAAATAGACAATGATAGTGGATGTGAGATATTTCAATATGACCATCCTAAGGGATGTTTCCCTGTAATTTCACATCTGTAGGAGTCTAGGGTGTATGCACTCAACCCATGATTGAACAAACACAAACACCTCAAAGGTTACCTTATCCTCAAGGTAACCCAAGGTAGTTCCACCAACCCTTAACATATTATACTAGTGGAACTCCACCACAACCAATTGAGTAATATCAATAGTGGTATCACCCACAATCATGAGGAATGCCACCACCAAGGCAATAGTATCCTTACTGGCAACCTGACCCGTATGGATATTACATGTAGCAGCCAATCTCCCCACATGACTCTACTGGTCACATCACTCCTCAACCTCACTAATAAGCCTACAAGTATTATGGGACTCCATCTTCTAGAGGCAATATTCTACAAGCATATCATCCTTCTCATCTAACCACATCCCTTCCACCAATAGCTCCACTAACGCCTGCTCCTGTGATGTAAGGTGAAATCCCTACCCAATCGCAGCAATGTAATGCCACAAGGCCTATTAACTCTCAACCTACTATTAGTTCCAAAAACCACATGAAGAAAAGACCTTTCTTTAGAACTAATAGTCCAACCAAGCCCTTGCAATCACAAGTGGATGATTCCTTAGATGCCTTAGTATCAATCAAAACTTCAGAGCCCCCTTCAACCCAATCACTGCACTCAATGCATACGGTCATGCTAACACATGCCATCACTGATTGGATCAAAGTTGGCCACCTTCCTAGGAAATTATTTAATCTTGGGAGTCCTCTGATATACTTACAAATTGCTGGAAATGCATCATGCAAGGCTCTTTTGGATTTAGGTTCTGGTGTCAACTTGATTTCTCAAGAAATGTACAAGGCCTGGAACTTGCCTCCATTGAAAAAGAGCAACATCCATCTAGAGTTGGTCGACCAATCCATCACTGTTCCATTGGGACTAGTGGAAGACATCGTTACCACTATTTGTGGATGGTCATACCCAGCTAACTTTCTAGTGATTTAGGTAAAAAATAGTAAGGGGGACTTCCCAATCATAATGGGAAGAGCATGGCTAAGCACCATTGACGCATACCTAGGAATTCATGATCTTTCCCTAGAAATATCAAAGGAAAATATATTTGGAAAGATTGAGAAGAAGAAAGTTCCATGCATCACATACAGTGACATAGGGTATAATTGCATGCAAAGGTCATGGTTTGTCCAAAGTTTATCATTGCCTGCATGTAATCAATGTTCACAAGTGATTAACATACCAAGATGCCTGTATGTAGCAGCCACATGACATGAAGACACCCAATGGCTGATAGCTGATCAAGAAAGTAGTTCACTCATTTGCATGGAACCAACTAAGGATTTGACTTGTGCTTACACTGATAACATAGATGCATTAGAGCAAGTACACTTTCAACTTCCAAACCTTAACCTAGAAAATATCAACTAGGGGAAGCTGAAAATCCCTAAGAAATTTAAGCAGAAGCCCCGCAAGCTAAACCCATTACCCATCAGTATGGAATCCACGTTCCTTAAAAACGAAAAACCAATAATTATCAATGCTAAGCTTGCTCCCTGACAAAAAGAATAATTACTGAAGGTAATAAATAAATGGTCGAAAGCCTTTTCTTTGGCATATCCCAAATTAACTAAAATAGATCCTAGGATATGCAAACATAGAATTTACACTAACCCCTCCATGAAGCCTCGAAGACAACCATAGAGGCGATTGAACTCTAAGCTAAAGCAAGTAGTTAAGGAAGAAATCGAATAACTTTTCAAGGCTGGGTTCATATACCCCATTGCTAATAGTGAATGGGTTAGACCCTTAGTTATTGTGCCTAAAATGGAAGGCAAATGGAGGATGTGCATAGATTTTAGGCTACTAAAAATGGCAACATTCAAAGATCACTTTCCATTACCATTTTTTGAACAAGTCTTAGACACCATCGCAAGGCATCACTATTATAGTTTTCTAGATGGATATAGTGGATATAACCAAATAAAAATAGCCCCATAAGACCAAGATAAGACTACGTTCACCAGTCCTTAGGGAATGTTTGCATACAAACAGATGTTTTTTGGCTTGTGTAATGCCCCTACAACATTTCAATGACTAGTTCTAAGCATATTCTAATAGCAGATAGGGAATGGCATGGAGGTCTTTATGGACAACTTCTCCACTTATGGAGTAAACTTTGATCAAGCCTTGGACCAGTTGGATCAAGTGTTAAAAGATGCGTAGAAATCAATTTGAGGCTCAACTGGTAGAAAATCCATTTAATGGTCCAAGAGGACGTAGTACTAGGGAACAAAATCTTACACACAGGGATAGAGGTAGACACCGAGAAAATCAAAATTATCCAAGGAATTACCCATCAACCGGAAACTGTCAAAGATATTCAATCATTTCTTGGACATACTGGCTACTATAGGAGATTTATTGAGAGCCTTTCAAAGGTTGCCAAATCATTGGTGGAATTAACGTAAAAGGACGTACCTTTCGAGTGGATCAAGGAATGCGAATTAGCTTTCCAAACTTTGAAATAGAAGCTAGGAGAAACACCCATTCTACAAGCTCCTGACTAGTCCAAACCATTCCATATCATGATTGACGCATCCAACTATGCTTTAGAAGCCATACTTACACAGTTAGATGACTAGAAGCATTCTTATTACATCCACTATGCAAGTAGAAGTATCGTTGGTGCACAGCTTAACTACACTACCATAGAGAAAGACTTAATAGCTGTAGTGTTTGCACTAGAAAAGTTTAGACACTATGTATTGGGATATAAAGTATATATACATATAGATCATAGTGCAATCCAGTTCCTCATGAATAAGCCAATGATAATCCCTCATATCATACGATGGCTTGTAATCTTACAAGAGTTTGATTTAACAATGATCGATCGCAAGGGCATCAAAAATGTAGTTGCTGATCATTTATCTCAATTTTTATGGGATAACAAAGAGGATGAGTATCTAATTTCTAGTCATTTCCCTGATGAATTCCTCTTTGTAGGTGTAGTGAATAATCATTCACCCATAGAGACAAACTAGTGCAGTAGCATTCTTACATATCTCCTCACCCAAAAAACACCACAAGAGTTAAACCTTAAGAAGAAATAATAGTTTCTTTACTGAGCCAAGTACTTTATGTCGATCAATGGGCAACTTTACAAAGTGTGTTCTGATGGCTTGGTCCGATGGTGTGTTCCCGACATAGATCAACTACAAGTTCTCCAAGATTCTCATGAGGGTCCTTGTGGGTGTCATCATGCTAGGAGACAAAGAACCATTAAGATCCTACTTATTTCGAGACACCCATTGTTTCATACAATTTTTTGAGTGCTATTAACATGATGGGGGAATGAATACTAGAATGGAGGGTCCACAACAATGGATTTAACTATTAGAACCCTTCAACATTTGGAGAATTGATTTTATGGGGCTAATTACACCAATGTCTAATGGAAAAGCTTATATTATTGTTGCCATTGATTACCTAACAAAATGGACCAAAGTAGCTACTATTAAAGACTGTACATCATCTACAGCTGTACAATTTATTTAACAACAAATCATAAATAGGTTTGGTGTGCCACGTGCACTTATTTTAGACAATGGTACACACTTCACAGCTGCAAATTTTTAGAAATTAATGCAACGCGTAGGGGTTGATCATTAAATTGACTACACCATACCACCCCCAAGTGAACTGTCAAGTAGAAGTCACCAATAGGGAGATTGTGAAGATATTGACAAGAACCATTAGCAAGTTTAGGTGAGACCAGAGCACTAAACTGAACGATGCTCTTTGGGCATACTTCTCCACATGGAAACTCCCTATAGGCTACTCTCCCTATGAGTTAGTGTATGGTAAATTACCAATGCTTCCCATTCAAATTGAGCTCCATACACTATCAATGGCATGTGACCTCAACCTTGACCTTGATCTAGCACAAAAACAATGGTTAGTAACCCTTAACTTGCTAGATGAAAATTGATTAGCTACCTTGTCATCTAATGAATTGCACAAGGCCTTCAATAAAAAATGTCATGACCTAAGAATTAGGAAAGTTAAATATCAACTAGGAGATAAGGTTCTCTACTGGAATCTCACACATGTGCCACAACTTACTAAATTTCAAACACTATGGCAAGGACCTTATATTATTTATGCAACTTTCCCTTCAAGGGCCATAACAATATAGAAACCTGAGAACCCAGATAAGAAAATTTTGGTTAACATGCAACAAACCAAACCTTTCCAGGAGCTTAGGATAGCCAGTACACATGCCACCTCTCTTGATGGATAACCTTGCTCACTATTTCAAATCTCCTCCTTCCAACTTAGTCATGGGGAAGATGGCTACCTATGCTAACCATTCTTGGCCCTTAGTTCTTTTTGAATTTTTATTTTACATATTTTTTACACGTTTTTTTTTCACATATTTTTGTTTTACACATTTTTCCAAATTTTCTTATTTTTGTTTTACGCCATCGTTCATATTTTTACTATTTTTTGATTGCTTGATTTATTTTTATTCATCATCCAATAAGTGCTCATTATGGTCGATTGAATTATATCATATTGATTGCTAATGGTTGGTTTCTACCTTTGAATTATGATGCTGATATTAAGGTATTGTTCTTCTAGTAAAACAGGAAATGAATCCACACCGTCCACTTATCCATACAACTCTATGGTCTCCTTTGGCTTGGAACTATATAGTCCCTCTTTTTCCAAGTAAAATTTTAATGAATTGGTGGCTAGGTACTTTTCAAACCAAGGAAATACTCAAAGGATGAAAAGGGTGTGACTTCAAGGGGATTTGATGCATTTGTGTTGGCAATTCTCTTGGGTGCTTGGATGCTTTTTCTTGGGTTTTCCGTCATTTTGACATTGTTCAAAAATTAGGAAGTTGAGTGAATAAAAATAAGTCTTTGTGTGGTGTGGTTCTCACACAAAAATAGAAATAAAAATTAAAAATAAAATAAAATAAAATTGTGAGAATTCAAAGCACACCCCTTAGACATAAAGCAATATGGGCTACAAGCACTGGTTATGGAACTAGAAAGACATGTTACCCATGCCTGAAGGTTCCCTCTAACTAAGGCCATTTCTCACTTCCTATTTCTCCATATCGCTTTCGTAGAAATGGTGGTGAATCTTTGTGGAAGAATTCTTGTTGCTTCAAGTGGATGGATTGGTCAAGTGTGTTGATGTGAGGTCATTGGATGTGGTTTGTTTAAGTTTGGATTTATGATGAGTTCTACTTAATTACATTAACCATAAAATACACAAGGGACATTACAAAACCTTGTTCTTGGGATTCCATTCCATTCTCTCCTCTCCATCTTTCTTCCCATTTTTCCACCTCATTGTTGGTTCTATCATTAGTCTATTCTAGGTTGATGCATTGTTTTTCTTTGGTTAATTCTTGTGGGTAAGTTTTTAACTCTTGCTTCCAAATGACATTCTTAGACCCTACGAACTCTTTGGTTTGTGGGTTCGTCAGGGCATAAAGGGCATGAGCCTGCTTTAGGGAGGACCAACTAGCATTTCTTTTTTGGTGCAATTGTTAACTTATTTTCCTTAAACATTTCTAGCAATCAATCATTTCTTGTTTCATCCCCATCCATGACATTCATTTTATTTGTGTTTCCATTGTTATTTTTTTCCATCTTTCTTGTTCCTCATATTTTTCCATCTTATAGCTACCAGAGGTTTTCTCTTAGTCGTGGGGACCCTGGCACAAATTTTTCAATTTTTTCCATTTTACTATTTGCCTAACCCCTAGACCTTGGGTAGTCACCTATGATAAATCTCCAAAGCAATTTCTTCCATAACCAAAACTCAACCAATGTGCTTCATATCGAGGCAAGGTATCAACTGGATTGTGGTTTATCTATCCTTGCTCATTTGTGACTATGTTGTGTGTGCAAATGGCGATTATACAAATAATGGATTGGGCTTGGAGGAAGCACTCAGGATGGACTAGAATTAGAGCATTTACAAAAGGAGCAAGTCCAGTGGCGTGGCTATGGATAAAAAATGGAAGGCACAATCTTAGCATTAGTAGCAACACGCTTTATTTTTTTTTCTCTTTTTCTCTTCAAACTGCCAAATAAAAGCTTGGATGTCATTTATGTATGAAGGCACAATGCTGTAATATGCATATTGATCCATCACTGGGCACGTTGAGTCTATCATCCCATTCCACTGTCAGTTGTTAATTAGTCAATAATCCTATACCTTCCCAATATTTTGTAAGGAACTTGAGGATGAGTTTTCATTCTGTCGTGGGGGTATGATGAGAGCAGTTACTCTAGCGGTTTATTCTAATTATTAGAGTAGTTACTCTAGTGGTTTATTCTAATTATTAGAGCAGTTACTCTATTGGTTTATTCTAATTATTAGAGTAGTTACTCTAATTATTAGAGTAGTTTCTCCCAAGCCTATAAAGACAATGCCTAGGCACACAATTGGGAAAATAAAGTCTTTTAGCAGTCAAGTAGTGAAACTCTAGTAGTTTGTTTGAAATTTAGAGTATTTTCCAAGTGATGGCGGCAAGAGGTCTATTTTCCAAGAGCATTATGTACCTGAGCACACCTTGTGTATGGCAATAAAGAAGAGCTCTTCAATTCATCCTTGCAGCACTTGAGATTTTCTTTCTTACACATTTCTTTTATTTTATTTTCTTGTGCATTTATTTTATTTTATTCTATTTTATGCACTTTACATTTATGTTATTAGCACAACAATTCATTTTGATCAATTAAGAAAATCATTAAATTACACAAGCACGACCACTTGGAGCATGCGTGTAATGCTTGGTAACCCAGTAATGATTAGCATTTGGTAATCCTAGCAGTGTTGCACTAGTTCAGGATGTGTACGGAAAGTGGGAATGGATGCTAGTGTTAGGATTAGTTAGAACTTAGTTAATGAGTAGTTAAGTTAAATTACTCACTTAGTTACCTTTCTACTTCCCTACTAGTGTAGGACATAAAAACATAAAAGCTATAAAAATCATATCCCTCAAGCTTACTTAACCATACAATTGTGACATACAGGTAAGCTTGGGAATACAATGATCAAGCAACCCATCCTTGTTCCACAAGGGCACATAAGCACTTTGTCCTTGTAATTCAACTAGATCATATGTGAAATGCTCATATTTGTATGGTTGAGCATAGGGGTACCTCGCCACTCATCAGTTTATATAGGGTTGTGGCCTTAATTTTTGCTACATATTGGGATGCAAAATGGCTGCAATTTTCTATTATGTTTCAAGTGGGGTAGGTGCCAAAATTTTGTTCGTTATCATATATATTAAGTGTCATACCCCCATGGCCATTCAATTTACTAAAAATAGTAATGGATAGATGTCTTCCAGGTTGGCTTTGTTCTTCCATGCTAGGCCTTCAACCTTCTAACCTGGCATTGTAGGATCCTTACTAGAGTTTATGCAACATTGAAATCTTGGCCATATTGGTTCTACATTGGGGGGTGGAGGGGGGAGGTGTTAATGTTGGAAGGATGAAGGATCAATGCTGGGGGTGAAATTCAAATCCCTCTACATTGAGCATCACCCCCTCTCCATGCTAGGGATGAAAGTCAAACCACTCTACGTTGAGCATCACCTCCCTATCTATGGTGGGGGTAGATGAGATCCACCCTCCTATAGCCCTCCATACTAGCTTTGTTCTTCCACACTAGAGGAAGATCTTCCTTGCTGAGGGGAGATCTTCCAAGCTGGGAGATAGATCCTCCATGCCAGGGGTAGATCTTCTAGGTTGGAGGCAGATTCTCTAGGCTGGGGGCAAACATCATACCTCCCTCCTGTTTTCTCTATACTATGCATGTCATACCTTCCATAGTGGGAATACGTGGGCTGTATCCCTCTACACTGGGGATAGGCGAGATCCACCCCCCTGCATGCATGTCCAATTCAGCAAAGGCTATAGCCCTTATAAAACCCATACAATTACCATTTTTGACATTCCAAAAGGCATTTTTGATGCACACCCCCCATCTCCCATGCAATCTAAATATAGATACTAAGTAACTTATGAGGAATTTATTCACTCTAAAGTATGAAATATGTGAGATTTCCTCTTCATGAATTAGAATCTTCACATTTACAATAAGGCTTAGCCTTGGGTTTCATGGGATGTCGTTACAAAGATTACAATATGCAAATTTGGTGGTGTTTCACTATGTTATTCATTCCTCCATTTTTGTAAGTATGAGGTCTTTTTCATGGAAGTAATATGGTCCCTATCACATTAAAAAATTTAAATTATCCCATGATCACTATGCTTTAAAGGAAGAAGGAAGAACTAAGAGAGGAGAGTGGGCATGGGGAAGGTGGGTGGGGGTGTAGGGTGGAGAGGGGGGGGAGGAGGATAGAATAAGGAAGAAAGAGAAGGGATGTTAGAACCAAAAACATCTAAAATATATGTACACTTCAAGATCTATAGTAATTTATAACTCAGTGCTACCTAGTAGAATTGAACTTGTCACCTAGGATTATGAGGCCACTAAGCTAACACCTCATTATTGAAGGAAGAACTAAGAGGATATCAATAAGTATGTGATATTAAAGGAATTTGATGATTCTTTGAACACCATTATTGCTTTTACTACTTCATGTTGATGTACTACCACTCATGTTTCTATTATTTTAGAGAATATTATTTGAAAATAATTCTTTTCTTGCATGTGGCCCATGCTTGAAGATAGTCCTATGGCAAGGGTAAAAAATAATTAATTAATTAATTTATTCTTTTGGTACCACTCTAGAGACGTATAACCCATGCCTAAAGGTACACTACTACTAAGAATTTCATGGTCCCTTAGACTAGTTGCATCATATGACTAGAAAGATGTGTTCCATTCTTGAAAGTGCATCACTAATGATATTTGCATTGGCTATGAGATTGGAAAGACATGTGATTCAAGCTTGAAGTTGCTTCTTTAACCAATAGCCAAGGTCCACAAATTGAACACCAATGATTAATTAATTATTTAAAATAAATCTTATTAAAGATTTAATATATTTTAGCAAGCTTAACATGTTAATGTATGTGTATATGTAGTTACACTATAAGCTTTAGTATATACCGTCATAGTGTACAACATTGTATATGGTGCTTTGTAGTATGAATCAAGTAGTTATATTTAATCAAGTCTATTAACTATAAATAATTGATCATTGTTTCTATTTGTTCTTTGAATGTGACTATTCCATTATAACTATATAAGTGATGATCCTAGTTCAATAACAATATAACATAACAACAATGCGAAATACAAGGTACAACATAGTATCTATATTATAAGAGAGAAAATTGGTTACCTTATTATTCATTTTTAATTTTTAGTTTATGTTCTTATGTTCAACATGTATAATACCATAAAATTATTTTATGAATAGAATGCATGTTTATCTCAATCGCAATGATCATCAAATTATTTCTATTATATCCTAAACTTGGTAATTAGCATCAAAAAGCTTTAACATGGCATCAAATTAGCTTTTTGGTATCTTTTAAATTACTACTACGAAGTTCTCATGGTGTTATAGTCATTAGGTGCATTTAATGCAATGATAAATATAAAAATTGATCATAGAATCTCATTTACACATTCTAAACTTATCATGAAAATTATAGAGAGAAAAAGCACAATACAACAATAATCTTTGCTACATGTTAGCTCAAATTTCTCATTTATTTTAACCTATAAGTATTTTCTTCTAAATTTATAATGAAAATCTCATAGTTTTTTGTTAAAAAATGAAAAGAAAATGATGTTTCATGTTTTTGCTATTTTTTTGGTTAAATTAGTTTCCTTCTTAAGTTCTTAATTTACTTTAGAGTTATAAAACAATGTGAAATGATGAAAAATTGATGTGCATAATTTTTTTGCATTTAAAATTTGAAGTTCAAAAAGCCTTATTTTTTGTCTATTTAGAATTCAACTATTTATTGAAATGGCTCATGGTACCAAAGGATATGAATAGACATACGAATCTTCAAAGAGAAAGTGCACCCCATCATGAACTTCATGTGAGCATATCCAAATTGAATTATTGCCATTGTTATCTATTGGCACATTTTGGCCATTTCATGGAACAAGCTGGCATGATAAAATTGATTAAAGGTTTTTGCAGTTGGAGAAGTGGCAAGAGTTTCAGTTTGTAGAAAAAGAGAAATAGCATCTAATTTAAAAAAGAAAGAAAATGGTTAGAGAAAGGCTATTATATCCATTATAAAAATCATGTACTCATCGATATATTATTAGCACTTTTTACCAAAGAAGTATTTAGGTATGCAGTTGAAATGGTGTTTCAAGATCTGGCCATGAATTTCAAAGGCCTATTCCAGAGCAGGCAGGAATCACACTACCCATAACCCACGTCCAAAAAAAATAGCAGAGGCCTACGAATCTTAAAATTAAGTAAATAAACATAAAAATCAAATAATGACGGCAAGACACGACAATGGCAAAGATTTTAGGCCTTGACAACAAGCATCACCAGCAGCAATCCTTCCACAGATACTACTTGCACGGATCCAGTAATACAAATTGAAATCTCAAATTTGCATTTTTTCCTTGCCATTTTGTGTTTCTTTGGTATTTTCAGTTTCTCCTTTTTCTTCTTCTGCATCAGATCTGCGCTAATTTCAGATGTACCTTGTACCTTATGCATCACACTAGGGCCAATGGCCCTTTTCCACATCAAATCTATGAAAATATTTTGATGAATGGCACAAATGGGATCATCCAAGGGTCATGCCAGTGCCCTTCCTCATTGGAGTTATCATTACCACAACTTCCATAGTATGCAATCATGTTGATCCAGTTCATTACATCCTGCTCCGGCATTTCGTCGAACACTTTCCTTGCGAACTCCATTAGCTCTGATTTTGAATACATCTTGATAAAGCCTAATGCAAACAATAACATGCTCACAAAATCTAGATTTTCACAATCTATGCATGAATCTCGGCATCGAGTTCTGAGTTGTCGGCGGCATGGGGTGGCTTCTCAGACTTGCCCAATGAGCATGCTCTTTTGGAGATAGCCCTGTGGTCCTACACGAGCCTGACTAAGGGCGATACCATCATGGTGTGCCACGGCCCTACCCAGTACAACCTTCGTGTTCTAGAGCTCAGACCCGCCCCTGCTATATCTGTCATTGAAACTGACATGGAGGTCAATTTAGTGCTCCTGATTCTTTGGACGGTGCGCTACTGCTCCCCCTTGTTCTCGGTAAGCCCCAATGTGGAGGCATTACCCAAGGGTAATTCAACTATTACAAGTTCTCGTTGCTTGCCTTGGATTTGGATGCTGTGGTTCGATTGGATTTGGATAATTCCAACGATGTGGATGCCAATCTGTACATTTACAAGCAGCCCTTTCTGTTTCCCACGCAGTACAATCACCACTGGTCTTGTCATGATCCACACTCGAAAACGATCCGTTTGAACAATTGTGAACCTGCAAACAGGAATTACAAACACAGCAGTGCCCAACGCCAATGCGTTCGTCGTCATCATTACCAATCCATCAAGTGCAGCTATAGAGACACCAGGACACAACAAGACAGGTGCACAACTGAATCAGTAGAACCAGGAGATTATTTAGTAGATGAATTAGGGTTACGGCTTATTTTGAAGAAAACTGTCATCGCTGAAAGCAAGTACAAAACCCGAACACGCAAAATCGAAGTAATAAAATAAAATTTCAATTTCATATTGTTGGGTGGCTAAAAATAATTTCAGCATATTTTCTTACATGAAACAATTGTATGGAACACTTATTGCAATTGGACTAAGGTTAAATAGATTAAAAAGATAGATATTTTAGCTTTATTTACTAAAATTATTATACAAGTTGTGACTTATGACAGAAATATTTGTAATATTTGTAAAGACACATGCCAATGTTAGCATAATTTTCTCCTAACTTCATGTTTAAGTTATAACTTCCTAACTTGTTGGGCAAGTAATATCTCCTAACTTGTTGGGCAAGTTATAACTTCCTTACTTGGGAAAGAAGTTACCCAAGATATTTTATAAGATCTAACTACCTATGAGACCTTATAAAAAGGCTTCAAAGGTCTTGGTAGAAGGGGGTGTCTCACTTTGGGTCTTGGTGGCTAAGGGGAAAGAGCATTTGTAAAGAAGACATTGTGAAAGATTACTTGTAAGATGACTTGTTAAAGACAACATTTTAGCCTCTTTGTTATAGTCATGTGAGTTATGTTTATTTTTTATTTTGTTTAAATTGTTTAGCTAGTGGTTTCGATAGTATCATTCTTGATAAGTAATTTTGGGATTTTTAGATTGCTCTTATTGTTCTTGTTGCATGATAGAAAATTTCTATAAAAATTTTGCCATAGAAGAGTTGTGTTTAAAAGCCTTAAGAGCATTTTAGTAGTGAATTTTATTATTGTGCAATGTATCAGAACCGCTATTGAGATTGTTGTAAGAGAGCCTCTACATATAGTCAAGCCGTTGAACGATTCAATAGTCAAGAGGGTTCAAAAAATCTTTGGTATTTTGATAGGACCAAAATAGCTTCTTTTATCTTTAAAGTGAATCTCTATGGTATTTCAATAAAATATTGTCAAGTCTTTTGAAGGTTCTGTTGAATGCAATTTTTGACATCCATTATCTAGCCAAAATAGAGTCTCGTACGTGATAGTTTACGCAGCAATTTTTTGGGTAGCATAATAGGATTATCTTGAAGAAATTGCTTATTTGAGCCTTGGAAGTTTGAACAATACATAGTTATTGAATTTGGGATAGCTTTATTGTGAAGTGTTTACTAGTATCATTTTACCTTGTTTAAACATTTTAGATCTTTACACAAATCTGCTTTCTTTTTCTCTTGTTTCTATTTCCATTGAATCTCACTCTATTTCTAGTTTTCTTGTGGAACTATCTCTTTCTCTAGGGAAAATTAGAAGTAGATCGCAGATTTGTGCTCAAATTTTTTTTGCAAAACTTTATTTGTTACAAGTAGGTATTATAAGGACCGCATAGACTAGGCAGTTGAATAGAATAGGAACTCTCAACAACTCATAGTACTTTGCAAAGTTGGCTAAATCTCTTTAAGATAAGTCATTTATAGTTTTACACACAACCCAATCATTTCATTTTTCATAACAACACACCGCAATAGCACACACACATACTCACATTAACTACTGAGTCTATTTGGAGGTATCTGGGCCTTGATGTTGCGACCAGAAAGCACCTAACTCCTATTCAAGGACACTCGTTGGTGGTCGAGTCCCAAACGGTCGCCAACATTATCATTTCTAGCACTACACCCATGCAACCACTGTGGTAATCCCCATGGTGAATTTTCTAGTTTAAATGTCAATACCAAGAAGATAAAATTGCAATTTGCAATAACTACGCATTTCAAATAAGTGTTAAATAACACAATAGATTTTGACCTATTTTTATCTCAAGAAGAATATATTAGATATTTAGCATCAAGGTTTAGTGTTCAATATAATTATTATGATCTAACATTGGCCACAGAGTTGGTGAAATCTAGTCAAAGTATAGAACTATTGAAGTTAAAACTCACACTTTTTATTGAGTTTGTGATGTTTAAAAATGATGTTATGGTCGACAGCTCCCTCAAGACGTATAACAATAGTTGGTATATTTATCAATTTGGAAAGACCTCACAATTTTCTAAAGTTCAAAAGAGGTTTTTGTGGTTCTATTTTAAGATATTAAAAATAGATTATCTTCTAAAGAAGATCATGTTCCTTAGATACTAGTTTCTAAAATGTTTTGTTAATGAATTTAAGTGGAAAAAAGCTTGCACCACCAACACTACAAGAATTCTTATCTCACAATTAAAGATACCGTACCCTAGTTTAATATATAGAATTGTCTATTGTGTTGTATTTAAAGATAGGAAAAAGGAAATCCCATGGCCTCTACTAATTTTTTTCTACATCATAGTTTAAGAAGGCTACTATGTATACTAGTTGTTAATTTTAAATATGGAGATAAATGGACAAGCATCATCATACTACACACTATATAATCCTCACTTCTCCTATGGCTAGCTTCCTACCACCTTCATAAAGATGTTCAACAACTCCAATCTTATGGATATCATTATGGTGATGAAAAGTAAAATAAGGAGCTAGTTTTATGGTTGTTCTTAAAAGCCTTTTCCAAACTAAAGTAGATGACCACATTCATTTCTGAAATAAAGCAATCTACTGATGAAAAATTTGAGGGGTGAAACAAAGCTGCCACTAACTACATCACATCATTTGTGATGCATATAATGTTTCAATACCATCGCTTAAAAAATAAGGTTTTACATTTTTCATTACCCATTAATTTCTTTAATACATCAATAGAGAAGAGTCTAATGAGAGAAACAATATTTAATAAAGATGTTTGAAAAGATTTTAAAATTTTAAATACATGTAAATTTCCAATGGTGATTAGAGGCATGGTAAATAAGAACCTTAGATAACTCTTAAAGAAAAATGTCATTGCAGTGACTAATGATTTGTTATATTATTTAAAGTATATGAAGTACACTATATTTGAACAATACTTTAGAGCTAAAACCCATGGCACATTGTTGATGAATAACAATAGATTGTTTGAAGTTGCTTTGACATAGAATGAGGCATAAACAAAGATACAACATCCATCTATAAAGCAAAAGAGAAATGTACCAAAGCATTTACAAAATATAAGGAAGAGGTTCAAGGTTCACTAAACCTAGAAAAAGGACAATCATAAGAATTAGTTGCACTAAAAAAAATAAGACATATTGTAAGCTTAAATACACAAGTGAAGCTAGTAGTAAGATTGGAGGGGTTGATAGTGCACAATATGAAGTTAGAAGGTGATAAGTTGATAATGCATAATAAGACCTTTGAACTTCAAGAGAAAATTGTTAGTCTCCATAATTGTGTGAAGGATCTTCCTCTATAGAAAAATAATTTAATAGAGACCTTCAAGATGAAAAGAAAGAAGCTAGAGGCCATGGTGAGTGATTTACATGAAGAGATTATCATTGATATTTTCATAGTCCATTATGCAGAGTTATTAAGATTCGCTTTAAATAAAGGTTATGAAATTCAGTATGGTTCCATAGTGATGCTACCATCACTCTTAACTGCTTTTAGTAAGGTCAAAGTAGAAATTCAAAAGAAGTCTATTCAATCTAAGTTCAAAGAGCTAGCTTAGGATGTTCCAACATCAATTCCAACTACTCCTATAGTTCCTGAAGAATCCATGATGAATAATTCAGTCAAAAAATAAAAGAATAAAATCAATATTTTTGATAATCTTATAAGTGTTGATATAGACTATTTTATTGATTAATGAACTCTGTTGTTTATTTTTTGTCTTAATTCAGTTGTAACTTCTCTTATTTAATAGTGAAGTTAATTAATCTCTGATTTACTATGATAGCATATGTTTCTTTTTTATAGTTTATAAAATAATTATGTTGCACTATATTTTGAAGAAGATATTTACCCTTAAGATCTCTACTCATTTTTTCTTTCATTTTAGAAATTTTTTAACAATGACCAAAATGAGTTACAACATTCATTTGAGAAAGAAATACTACTCACCATCATGTTTTATTAACTCTTATTTTCTATACTAGGTAGATATTCTATTAATAATTCTCAAACCTCATGATGCTTATTTTTTAAATGCAATTTTTTCGTACAATTCTACTCAAGGGCACTACTCCACATAGTTGGTTGTGTTTGTGAATCTCTAATGTTTGGAGTTTTGTAGAAACTAGTCATAATGTAGTAATCTTTTACACTTCATCTATTTAAGGTATGGATTAGATTATAGATAGTAAAATGGTATTATTATTAACTCCATGTTAAGCTTTAAGTGTGGCATTGAAGATTTGATATGTTTTAGCAAGCTTAACACGCTAGTTTATGTTTATATGTAGTTACATTGTGAACTTTAGTATACATGGTCATGGTGTAGAACAGTGTCTATGGTGTTTTGTAATATGAATCAAGTTAATTATCTTAATTAATTTTTGTTGGCGACCGTTTGGGACGCGACCGCCAACGAGTGTCCTCGAACAGGATTTAGGTGCCTGCTGGTCTCTGGCAACACCAAGGCCCAGATACCTCCAAATAAACTCAGTAGTTAATGTGAGTATGTGTGTGTGCTGTTGCGGCATGTGGTTGTGTAAAATGTAACAATTGCTTTGTGTGTGAACTACAAATGACTTACTTTAAAGAGATTCAGCCAACTTT
>MNCI01036030.1:5432-25457 GCA_015680685.1 Gnetum montanum
AGACTAACGATAGAACCAGCAATGAGGTGGAAAAATGGGAAGAAAGATGGAATGGAATCCCAAGAACAAGGTTGTGTAAAGTCTCTTATGTATTTTATGGTTAATGTGACTGAGTAGAACATCATCCCAAATCCGGACTTAAACCAACCACATTTAGTGACCTCGCATCAATACACCTGACCAATCCATCCTCTTGAAGCAACAAGAATGCTTTCACAAAGAGTCACCACCATTCCGAGGAGAGCAAGATGGAGAAGCAAGAAGCAAGAAAGGGCCTTAGTTAGAAGGAACCTTTAGTCATGGGTAACATGTCTTTCTAGTTCCATAACCAATGCTTGTAGCCCTTTTATTTGGTCTAAGGGGTGTGCTTTGAATTCCCATGTTGTTGTTGTTGTTTTTTGAATGGGAACTATACCATGCAAAGACCCATGCATTTTTTTTACATTTATTTTGTCCAAGGGGTGTGCTTTGAATTCTCACTTCTTCTTTTTTTCTTTTTTTCTTTTTTTTGCGTGAGAACCACACCATGCAAAGACGTTTTTTATTCACTCAGCTTCCCGATTTTTGAATAATGTCAGAATGGTAGAAAACCTAAGAAAAAGCATCCAGGCACCTAAGAGAATGGTCAGCACAAATGCATCGAATCCCCCTGAAGTCACATCCTTTTCATCGTTTGAGTCTTTCCTTAGTTTGAAAAATACCCATCCACCAATTCATTAAAAGATTACTTAGAAAAAAGGGATTGTACAGTTCGAAGCCAAAGGATATCATAGAGTTGTATGGATGAGTGGATAGCGTGGACTCATTGCTTGTTTTACCAAAAGAACTATACGTTAATATCAACATCATAATTCAAAGGTAAAAACAAAAAATTAGCAATCAATATGATATAATTCAATCCACCATCATGAGCACTTATTGGATGACAAATAAAAGCAATGAAGCAAATAAAGAAATAGTAAAAATATGAACGATTGTGTAAAAAAAATAAGAAAAGTTGAAAGAATGTGTAAAAAAATTTCAAAAAGAACTGAGGGCCTAAAATGGTTAGCATAGGTGGCCATCTACCCCACGACTAAGTTAGAAGGAGGAGATTCGAAATAGTGAGCAAGGTTGTCCATCAATAGAGGTAGCATGTGTATTGGTTGTCCTAAGCTCATGGAAAGGTTTGGTTTATTACATGTTGACCAATAGTTTCTTGTCTAGGATCTCAGGTTTGTATATTGTCATGGCCCCTAAAGGAAAAGTTTTATAAATAATATAAGGTCCTTCCCACAGTGTTTGAAATTTAGTACATTGTGGCACATGTGTGGGATTCTAGTAGAGAACCTTATCTCTTGGTTGATACTTAAATTTTCTAACCCTTAGGTCATGACATTGTTAATTGAATGCCTTGTGCAACTAGTTAGATGATAGGACAGCTAATCCATTTTCATCTAGCAAGTTAAGGGTTACTAACCATTGGTTCTGTGCTAGATCAAGGTCAAGGTTGAGGGCAACCTTTGAAAAGTACTCAAAAAATCTCCTATAGTAGCCAGTATGTCCAAGGAATGATCGAATATCTTTGAAAATTTTTAGTTGATGGGTAATTCCTTGGATAACTTTGATTTTCTTTAGGTGTACCTCTATCGCTATGTGTGAGATTTTGTGTCCTAGTCCTACACCTTCTTATACCATCAAATGGCTTTTCTTCCAGTTGAGCCTAAAATTGGTTTCTACACATCTTTTTAACACTTGCTCCATTCGGTCCAAGGCTTGATCAAATTTTGCTCATAAATGGAAAAGTTTTCCATAAAGACCTCCACACCATTCCCTATTTCCTATTGGAATATGCTTAGAACTAGTCATTGAAATGTTGCAAGGGCATTGCACAAGCCAAACAACATTTTTTTATATGCGAATGTTCCCCAAGAACTAGTGATTGTAGTCTTGTCTTGGTCTCTTGGGGCTATTTGTATTTGGTTATATCTACTATATCCATCTAGAAAACTGTAATAGTGATGCCTTGCGATGGTTTCTAAGACTTGGTAGACAAATGACAATGGAAGGTGATCCTTGAATGTTGCCATATTTAGTAGCCTGAAATCTATGCACACCCTCCATTTCCCTCCCTTTTTAGGCACAATAACTAAGGTCTAACCCATTTTCTATCAACAATGGGATATATGAACCCAGCCTTGAGAAGCTGTTTGATTTCTTCCTTAACTACTTATTTTAGCTTAGGGTTTAATTGCCTCTACAGTTGTCTTCGAGGCTTCATGGAGGGGTTAGTGTAAATTCTATGTTGGAATATCCTAGGATCTATTCAAGTTAATTTGTGATACGACCAAGCAAAGGCTTCCAATCATTTATTTATTACCTTTAGTAGTTCTTCTTTCTATTGAGGAGCAAGCTTAGCATTGATAATTACCAATTTTCCATTTTTAAGGAACGTGTATTCCATACTGGTGGGCAATGGTTTCAGCTCGATGGGCTCCTACTTAAATTTCTCAGGGATTTCCAACTTCCCCTAGTTGATATTTTCAAGGTGAAGACTTGGAAGTTGGCAGTGGACTTGCTTTAATGCGTTTATGATATCGATGTAAGCACAAGTCAAACCCTCAGTTGGTTCCATGCATATGAGTGAACTACTTTCTTGATCAGCTGTCATCCATTGCATGTCTTCCTATAGTGTGGCTGCTGCATACATGAATCTTTATATGTTAATCACTTATGCACACTGATTGCATGTAGACAATGCTAAACTTTGCACAAACCATAACCTCTGCATACAATTACACCCTATGTCACTGTATGCGATGCATGGAACTTTCTTCTTCTCAATCTTTCCAAATGTATTTTCCTTTGATATTTCTAGGGAAAGATCGTGGATTCCTAGGCATGCATCAATGGTGCTTAGCCATGCTCTTCCCATTATGATTGGGAAGTCCCCCTTACTGTTGTTCACCTGAATCACTAGGAAGTTAGCTGGGTACAACCACCCACAAACAGTGATAACAATGTCTTCCACTAGTCCTAATGGGATAGTTATGGACTGGTTGGCCAACTCTAGATGGATGGTGCTCTTTTACAATGGAGGCAGGTTCCAAGCCTTGTCCATTTTTTGAGAAATCAAGTTGACACGAGAACCTAAATCCAAAAGAGCCTTACATTGTGCATTTCTAGTGATTTTTAAGTATATCAGAGGACTCCTAGGATCTAAGAATTTCTTGGGAAGGTGGCCAGCTTTGATCCAATCAGTGATGACTTGTGTTAGCATGACTGTATGCGTTGAGTGCGGTGATTGGATTGAAGGGGGCTCTGAAGTTTTAATTGATACTGAAGCATCTAAGGAATTAGCCACTTATGATTGCAAGGGCTTGGTTGGTCTGTTGGTTCTAAAGAAAGGTCTTTTCTTCATGTGGTTGTTGGAACCAACAATAGGTTAAGAGTTAATAGCCCTTTTGGTGTTACATTGCTACGGCTGGGTAGGGATTTCACCTTGCATAGTTGGAGAAGGTGGTAGTGGAGCTATTGGTGGAAGAGATGCAACCAGATGAGAAGGATGATATGCTTGTAGAATATCACCCCTAGAAGAGGGAGTCCCATAATACTCGTGGGCTTGGTAGTGAGGTTAAGGAGTGACGTGACCAGTAGAGTCGCATGGGGAGATTGGTTGCTGCATGTAATATCCATACGAGTCAGGTTGCTGGTAACGATACTATTGCCTTGGGGGTGGCATTTCGCATGATTTTGGGTGCTACCATTATTGATATTGCTCAATTGATTGTGATAGAATTCCACTTGGATAATACGTTAAGGTTGGTGGAACTATCTTGGGTTACCTTGGGGGTAAGGTAACCTTCGGGGTGCTTGCCACTTGTTCAATCATGGGTTGAGTGCATACACCCTAGACTCTTGCAGATGTGAGATTACAATGCAACATCCCTTAGGATGGTCATATTGACATATTTCACATCCACTATCATTGTCTATTTCTAACTCCACAACCTCTTCAATGGTGGCAACTTTTTCCTTACTCTTACTACGTGCATGTTCAACTTCTCTCTTTTTTCTTTTTTCGTGATCACTACCTTGCTCTCTAGACTCCTCTACTATTTTAAGAATAGATTGAAATATATTGTCTATGGAATTCCACATTTGGTCTATCTTTGTTGAAACTTTTGATGTCATCTTTTGGATAGGCAAAGTTTTCCTATTCACCATCTCTTCAATTGGTGATTCTTCTTCATCCTTGCAAAATCTGACTCCCCTCTCCTGAAGGGAAGGATCTCAGTTATACTCTTCTGCACTTTCTCTCTTCCGTAGCTCACCGGCTTCCTTAGCAACTTGCTCCAATAGTCTTTCAATTTGATGGGACCTAAGCTCGTATAGTCTCCCTTGGGCATAAGTCCCAAGGGTTCTTCTCATTTCATTCCTAAGCCTATCCATGAGATGGCACAGTTGATCCCTTTACGAATAACCATGGCTAGGACAATGATGTAATAGTGCACAGTATCGGCCCATTGTAGCATCCAAGGGTTCATGTCCTCCTTATTTCTAGCCTTGGATTTTCTTTCACAAGTTAGATAGTTGGGATTACATTTGGTACTTCTCATTAAATAGTTGTAACATAGTACTCCACCTACGAATGGATTCTAATTCGAAAGACCAGTACTAGCTTTCTGCTTCTTTCACTAATGTTTTTGGAAACAACTTAAGTTTTTTCCATTCGTTCTCTATGTTCTATAAGGCACATGCATCATGAAATTCTTGTAAATGATTTTGAGGATCAGCATTGTATCCCTCTTCAAATCGTGCAATGTTATTCATATTTACTTTCTTGATCCTACTATCTTTTTGATGCCTTGTTGGAATTCTAATAGCCTTAGTTATGTCTAACATACTTCGAGTAGCAAGTAAGGGTTCATCGTGATCATCTCTTCCATGGCATATATGATGCCTACATTGTTCCCTACTCTCCCTTCTTCTATGTCATGACTCTCTATAGTTCCCTCCTCCCCTTTCCTGGTTGTTTCGTCTATGACTTCCACTTTTCCTACATTTATCCTCATGGTCTTTTTCTTTATGACTACATTTGGATATTGAAGGAGAGGATGAAGGAGATGATGAAGGTGAAGAAGAAGGAGAACTGTAACCATGATGGTGTCTGCTAGCTTCTCTTCTGCGGTCTCAGCCCTAATTGCAATTGTGATCAAAATGTCCATCTTTATCATGAGTTCGTGTCTCTCTTTCAGACCCTTTGTGCCCATGAATATCAGAACATGGGTTATGAATAGCAGAATGAAGGTCTTGATACACAACCCCTTGGCCAAAGTCAAGGGGAGGAACATCATTATGTGGCCAACTTCCTGAGGTAGGTTCACCACCCTCATTTTCTCTTAAGATATGTGGGGCATCCTAGGACCAGTTACCCTTCAAAGACTTATGATATCTCTCCTGTTGCAAGTCCCTTTGACATTGTGCCTCTGTGGGATGGTATTCTCTCGAGTGATGATCTTGCACAATGTATTATGCATATAAGTGTAGCATGCCAATTCATGTGAGAGCATGCATAAGCATGCTCAGGACTAAACGATCAGGAGGTAACATTATGTTACCCTCTAAGTCTTGCCAACGTAGTTGTTCATCTTGATGGAGGATAAAGGTAAAGTCTAGTATATACTCATTGGGATGAATATATACCACTCAAACTTGTTGAGAAATTGGCAGATCAACCTCATGTGTATTACGTTGCTGACTATTTCTTGTTTTAGACCTAGGTGGTGAGGCACTTTCATATGAAGAAGGAGACATACTTGTTTGTTCAGTCTGTAATGTATTCTTGTTTATTATTTTCTCAATCAACCCTAAGGATTTTTTCCAACGATGTGAATGATTTCCTATGTTCTAGTTAGTGCACAAACAACTAAGTCCCCGGCAATGGTGCCAATGATGAGCAGCGAGGTACCCCTATGCTCAACCATTTGAATACAAGCGTTTCATACATGATCTGGTCAAATTCCATGGACTAAGTGCTTATGTGGCCTTGTGGAACAAGGATGGGTTGGTTGATTGTTATCTTCCCAAGCTTACCTGTATGTCACGATTGTATGGTTAAGTAAGCTTGAGGCATATGATTTTTATAGCTTTTATGTTTTTATGTCCTACTGCTAATAAGGGAGGAGAGAGAGATATAATTAAGTGACTAATTTAACTTAACTACTAATTAACTAAGCTTTAACTAATCCTAACCCCATTATCTGTTCTCACCTACCATACACATCTTGAACCAGTGCAACATTACTAGGATTACCAAATGCTAGTCATTACTAGGTTATCAAGTGTTACACGCATGCTTAAAGTGATCGTACTGAGTGTATTTTAATGATTTTCTTAATTGATCAAAATGAGTTGGTACACTAATAATAGAAATGTAAAGTGCAAAAAATAAAATAAAATAAAATAAATTCATAATAAAATAAAATAAAATAAATGTGTAAGAAAAAAAATCTCAAGTGCTACAAGGATGAATCGAAGAGCTCGTCTTTATTGTTGTACACAAGGTGTGCTCAGGTACACAATGCTCAGATAAAGATCTATCCACACTTCGACCTCCTATTGCAGGCACTTGGAAACTACTCTAACTTCCAAATAGAGTACAAGAGTTTCACTACTTGACTGCTATCAGACTTCTTCTTCTGAATTACCCCCTACTGTGCACCTGAGCACTGTATATATAGGCCCAGGAGTAACCTAGGAATAATTTCTCTAATAATAACCACTCTAATTATCACACATGATCCACATCTAAATTTTAGGGTGCCCACGGATGCTAATAAAAGTTGTTATACAAGGGCATTATAGGTATAAGCCTGCTTTGGAAAGGACCTATTTGTATAACTATTAGGAACCACCTCATTAGCATGCTGCAATAATGAATTTTTACTAATTTTATTTCTTCTATAAATGTACCAAACCTGACATTAGCCATCAACCTTAACATTAGCAAAAACTATAATTACTTTACTCTTATAATGAATTCATTAATGACCATAAATTTCAAGTGATCTTAAATATATAAATTATTGGCTATTGATCACTTGTAGATTTTTCCCATAGTAAAAAATATAAATATTAAAGAAATTTTTTTTAGCATAAATAGTTATAAAGTTTATGAATTACTAGAAAGAGATCGCTTCTAAACTTATTCCAAATATGATACTTCTTAACTTAAATGTATATAATTGAAATTATTTCTTTGATTTAGTAAAGTAGAAAATCGAAATAGATTAAATAATAAGTGATGGTGAGAAATTCTACTTGATTAAAATAGTGCAATATATTATTTCTATTAATAAATGTCTTCTTGAAACAATAGAAAAAATTACAAAAAAGATATTAGNTAAATGATTAAAATTAGCTTAGCTATATATTTTTAATATATATTTATCATTTGGTTGAGAGAATCTTTTAAAAAAGGCATTGAATTTCAATTGATCTTTTGTTTAGTAGATTCAATGCATTCTATAATAATTTTAGTGAGATGGTTGCAATTGCATGCTAAGAAGGATAACTAATTTTAAGTTTGTTAATAAATCTTGTCTTGCAAAATATTTTTAAATTCTCATGGATAATAAATCTTGACTAAGAAATATTTCTAAACTCTCATAGATCATTTTTTTCAATGCATGCTCCCTTTACTATTGAGAATTTTCTTCTTCGTGCATTATAATAAAAGTTTTTTTGGAGTAAATATATTAGTGTTATAGATGGAACATTATTTAGAATTTCATATAAACTCTCCCTAGACCATTATAGAAAAATATCTTTTTAGCATGACTGATTGGCTCCTCCTAAGTATTATGGGCAAAATGTTATTTAGCGTTACTAATATATGATTGGTAGTTGGCCTCTTGGCTAAAAATTAAATAAAATTCATCATCATAACATGAATGTCTAAATTAAAATATTAAATTTATAGATAAGAAATTAAATAAACAGAGTTTCTTATTATCTTTTCTTCAAGAAATTTAACTTAAAGTGTAACAATTTTGAAAAATATCACCTTCTAATGTAAACTCTTTTATTCCACTTCTTGATAGTGTATAAGTCCCCACTATAGATTCATGTCTTTCATATACCTCTAAAGTTAAAAATTATTTTATTAGTACTATGATGTTAGTTCTACAATGTTGATTTGTCAGTACTATCAATAGATGATGTCATTTGAACTGTCTCTTTGTTAACTTGTTTTATCACTGGTGGATAATCTAGTGCATCTATATTATGATAGATTAATTACTATAATATATCTTTATAATGATTAATAAGAAAATTAGTAATAGCTATAGTTTCAAGCTCTTTAAGCTTTAATTTGATCTCACCATAATATTTTTCTTATTTCTAAAAATATTTTTCAATGATGAGTTTGTTATTTTCTAAGACAACTAAATCATTTTTGTATTTATCAATTTCATGTTGAGCTTTTCAGTTTTTACTATCATGACTTTCATTTCTTCCTCCAACATCACATATCTTACCATAAGCTCTTCATCACTTTTTAATAAATCTTGATATGAGGCCATAAAGCAAGTAATTCTTATCTATTTTAGTGCTTGAAGCTTAGCAAACTACTCACTAGCCATATCCAAAGCACTCCACAGTTACAACTAAAAATATTTAAACTTAATCTATTAATCATCAACAACTTTAGTCTTTCCTTGTTGTAACAAATTATTTATCTCTTTCATTTAGGTGGGAACATTAATAAGAACTTCTTCTTATTTCTCTTCATGAAAATATAATGCATTGGCCTTAAATATAAAACCCATTGTATTATAATATAATGCTATTAATTTAAATAGAAAATCATTATTCATTATAATGGAATGATTCCTATGAATTTTAGCAATTACCTACATGACCTTAGTTTTGATAGTGTTCTTGATTAAAACTTCATTATCAATGACTTATTAAAAGTGACTTATTAATGTTAGTTTTAAAAAAATAATATGATGGCTTGATAATATGTTTATTCATATTTGAACCAATGGTATTGTTAAATTAGCTTCACCATTTGTACTATTAATTGATTATCATAGAGAGCCAACCACCCTTCCATTTGCATCTTCATGGACTATTTCATTTTTGGAATTTTTATGATGGTATAGTTTGCTTTCTCAAATGCTTTAATAAATAGTATCTAGCCTAATGGACAATTTTTATTTTTTATTTTTATCAAAATGGTGATTTCATTTACATTATTATTTTCAAAAGCCTTGACAAAAGTAGGTAGTAAATATCTATAGGAAAAGTGAGGATTGATGGAGAAACATTAATATGACATATTGTTCTAAAGCTTCACCACAAATATCCCATCTATGGTGAGATTTGTCTTCACCATGACATTTAAAAAGTTAAGCATTCACAAACTAATTGTATTCTTTTAATTTCTAGTGATGATCTTACAATAGATGATTGTTACAAGGCCCAAGTAGGGCTACTTTAGGAAACCCAGGTAAACTCTCTCCATTATACATCTTACTGATTTCTCTCATAGATCCTTTAAATTAAACAATTTTACAAATAATTTCTTGGGATATAAAGCCTCTTTCACTATCAACTTAGATTTTATAATATGGAAGCAAAACTATAATAATATTTTTTACAACTATGTAAGACACCATATTTTCTTAGACTAGAAAATGTACTAGTCATATCATACTCTTCTCTAGTATCTTGACTTAGATTTTATAACATGGAAGCAAAAATATAATAATATTTTCCACAACTATGTAAAACACCATATCTTCTTATACTAGAAAATGAACTAGTCATATCATACTCTTTACTAGTGTTTTGTCTTCAAACAATGCAAACCACATGAAAGATTTAAGCCTATATTTCTCTAATAATGGTGAACTTGACATCCTTTACTAGCTTATTTGCCAATAACATTTCATACTAGTAAAACTAGATGCTAGCTTGCAAAGATTGATATTTGAAGCACTCATGTTTATTCATGTACAATTCAAAGCTTAGTGATTTATTAACAACTACCTTATAGTGAGCCATAAGAGCTAAATGCAATGTTATTTTCATTACAGTTTCCTTCTTCACTATGGCAAAGTATGAACCACCCCATAAGGCTTTTGTGTCATGTATAATGCAAGGAAAAACAACAATCTATTAAGCAAGAGATAGAGATAGAGTTTTTTTTCAATTATGAGGACTTTGTTTCAACTATATACTTTCTTTTCCTAGACTATGGTGAAGCATGCTTCATGGTTCACTTAGCCATTTTGACAAATAATTGCTACATAAACTAATTTTTTTAGAAAATAACTAGTTATTAACCATAAAAATACTTGAAAATGACCAGAAAAAGTTAATTACAACTTCTAATAAATCAAATTTTTATTTTTATTAACAAAATCATGAAGAAACAATTTTCAAATTAAAGGTAAATACTACATAATAGTGGAAATAGTGTCAACAAATAATTAATGAAACTTAAATGCATACCTCTAAATATGATGTAATGAAGTAAAAAAGGTATTAATGAAGGCATCACTAATTCACACTTCAAATTGGGTTGGCTACATTTATCACAATGCAAATCAATGCAATAATGAACTACGATGAGTGGTGGAGTAGTCCGACACCCAACCATACGAGTTACGAGTGTTCACACATAGCACGGTTGAATTTCATGAATAAGACAATGTAATTATGCTAGTAATTGGTTATAGTTTGCAATCGTTGTCTTCCCACATGAGTTAGTAAAGTCGATGTGTATGCTTTAACTCATGGTGAGGTGTATGATACTGATGTTGTATGGGACATATTGCTCCTTGTAAACATAAAGTAAATGGAGTGGTTCCTAACTGTAAGTGATAATAAACAAATCTAATCTAGCCTATGGGTTGGACATCTATTCCTAATTCTTCAGACATGTCTTGGACTAATGCAATCATTACTAGGATTATCAAGTATTACAGGACTAGGAAAACCAAGTGATAATACTACTGGGTTACCAAATGATCACACTTAATGCTTGGAATCAGTTGTATCCATTTCACTTAACAATAGTGATAATAACATGTAGAATAAAGTAAATTAGTAACTAAAAAAACAATAAACATTAAGCTAAGTCAAAGTAGAAAAATTATTCAAAGTGTAAACAGTAAAAACTAAGTGATGTTGCAATGATGCAATGTAATCTCAATCTTTATTTCCATGCATGAAACATGTCCAAGTACATTCCACTCGAATAAAGACTTTGTTCAATTACTAAACATCACATTACTGGCATACACTCCTAAGTGCTAAGTGCTAAAATCAAGAAAAAAATTGACAGAATCTCACTATGTATGAAATGAAACTTCTTATGGATGGTGCACCTAAGTCTTGTATTCATAGGCCTACACATATCTGGAATATCAAATACGCAACATTATATCTTGTACCTTGATATCAGGGATAATATTACAAATTTGATATTAGATACATGATTTTTTTGTTAAGAAAAATTTGGATTTATCATACCCCCAAAACTAACTAAAAACTCATCCCTGAGGCTACACCGGCGAGGCTGGAGCGGCACAAACGGGGCAGACTCTCGGCGCGACGTGTCAGGCGCAACAGACGAGAAGACAGGCGAACCAGACGCGGCAGGTGAAGAGCACATGGTGGCAGGCACAGTCAACGCAGCTGGCGCAGTCCACAATGTGGCTGGCGCAGGGCTCGAGGGAGCAGGCGCAGCGCTCGATGGGGCGGGCGCAGTGCTCGATGGGGCAGCCACAATCCACGGCGCAACTGGAGGATCCGCGCGACTTCCTGCACAACGCGCTGTTTCGGCTGAAACAGAAAATTAAATCCCTCCCCAAAGATGACAAATATAACTTCCGTGAACAGCGACGTCTAATTCAGACGCGACTAGCAGAGCTACAGGACAAACAGGAACAGCACACTGAAACAGATAACGAGGAGCTCGCCCTCTTGGTGCGGTTGCAGGTTTTGCATCACGAAGAGGAAGATTATTGGCGACAACGGGCTAGGATCCAGTGGCTGCAATCGGGAGACAAACATACGAAATATTTCTTTTCTCAGGCGGTGGAGCATCGCAGAAAACACCACCGCCCCCTGCAACAGTTCCTGCAGGACACACAGATGCCCTCACAGTCGGGGGTGGAGGGGCTGCAGCGTTACTGGCAGCAGGTGTGGGCGTGGCAGGCCACAGATCCAATTTCTGTGCCCATCCCGCAGGTGGTGGCCCAGGCAGAAAACGTGCGGCTGCTCTCCCCCTTTTCCCGTCAGGAACTTCGCGCCGCGTTGAAAGATATGCAGGCGAATAAGGCGCCTGGCCCGGATGGTTGGCCAATTGAATTCTTCCGAGAGTATGAAGAGGTGCTTGGCGCCAACCTTCTTGATGCCTTTAACTTCATGCTGGTCTGGCGGCAGGTCCGCAAAGAAATTAACTGCTCCCGCGTGGTCCTCTTGCCTAAGAACGAGTTGCCCACTGAACCGGGGCACTTTCGGCCCATTGGTGTCAGCAACTCTCTTCTTCGGCTGTTCTCCCGGCTGCTGGTGGCCAGATTGCGCCCTCTCATGCCACGTTTGGTGGGGAAAAACCAGGCTGCATTCATTAAGGGCCGCCACCTTCAGGATCAGGTTCTGTTACTGCATGAAATCCAACACTCCCTTCGTCTAGCGAAATTTCCAGGCCTCTGTATCAAACTAGACATCACGAAGGCCTACGACACCGTTAGTTGGGCTGCCCTGCGGAAAGTGATGATTGCCAAAGGGTTGGACAAGGACTTTGTGGAGCTCTGCTTACAGATCCAACGGTGCGGCAGGTACTCCCTGGATATAGATGGGCAATTATGGGGCTTCCATGGAACCGGCCGCGGCCTACGGCAGGGCGATCCCCTCTCCCCTCTCCTCTTTCTGATGCTGATGGAGCTCCTACAAAGCTACTGTGTGGACGAAGGCGTCCAGGGTCTTGACATACAGGGGGTGTGTTGCCTCACCGCCCACTACGCGGACGATACCATGATCTATGTCAGGGCTGCCGTTCCGCAGGTTAAGGCGTTGACGAGGGCGCTGGACAGGTTCCAGCGGGAGGTTGGGTTGCAAATAAACACTGGGAAATCCGCGCTTTATTTCACACACACGCACCTGGCGGTGCGTAGCAGAATTATTCAAATCCTGGGGATTCTTCCGGGTGCAGCGTTGGATCAATATCTGGGCATTCCCATCCACGACTGGCATCGAAGACAAACCTGGCAGGCCTTACTGATGCGTATTCAGCAGCGCACGGTCCATTGGACGAATCAATTCCTCTCCCATAAAGGAAAGATTATACTGGCTACCGTTGTACTGGGGGCAATGGCCAGATTCGGGGCTTCTATCGTGGCCCTGCCGGTCGGCGTCGTCACCAAGATTGATGCGATCCTGCGTCAGTTCGTGTGGTCCGGCGGGAAAGGGGGGAAGAAAATGCACCTGGTGGATTGGGCTACCACGGCGCGGCCTCGCGAGGCCGGGGGGTTGGCATTCTCTCCTTCGCGGAGGAGGTGGCGTTGGGCAGGCAGCACCTGGTTTGGAGGCTTTCCACCATGCAGGCGGACCCCTCCACTTGGGCACAACTTTTGAGGCAGAAATATAGGCCCTGGAGAGCTACGGGCTCGGACTCTCCGGTGTGGAAGTAGCTGTGTGCACATGTGCTGGCCACGGGGGACGCAGACGACCCCCTTCATCCCCGACAATACCTCAGGGCCCGGTTCCCTTTAGACCCTCGCTGGCGGCGACTCTGGCAGGGGTCAATCCCCGAAAAGATCAAGGTGTTCGGTTGGCTGATCCTTCACAATGCCCTGCCTGTCCGGATGTTCCTGCAGCGTAGAGGCCTGGGGATCAGTCCGCACTGCCCCCTGTGCACTAGTTCTGCCGAGACTCTGCAGCATTTCATGGTGGAGTGTCCCGTCACACGTCAATTTTGGCACACGTGTGGGCTGCCCCCCCTCCAGATCTCTGGTAACTCGCCGGGCCTCACCGCGCTTTGGATTTTGTGGAAAGCCCGTAATGATTCTGTCTTCAAGGACGTACAGTGCCCCCTCCCGGCGACGTTATGTGCCAGATTCAGGAAGCTTTGGAAGGAGCTTATGTTCCTGAGGGGTGGGGGCCCCTGGGTGGACGAGCCCAGAAGGGCCGAGGACCCTATGGGGGGCGCTCAACCCTCGGCGACTGAGGGGACCAGCGGTAGACTGTGCCATGTTCAGGTGGGGTCGGGTGCGGGCACCTCGCGGAGGGAACATGGCATTCCTTCTGCCTCTGGAGCGGACGTGATGCAGGATACCCAATACAAGGACGCTGATCAGGATCAGCATCGCCCAAGGCCGCCTCTAGCGAAGGACCCGCCGGAAACCACGCTCAGCAGCAGCCTGAAGAATACGTCTCCAACCCCTCGGCCTCAACACGCACAACGCTGGTTTGAGGGTATCCTTCAGAATGGCAGGTCTGGAATCGTCCAGGTGATTATTGAGAATCGGCGCCGCCTCGCTGCGGGGTTGGCTGCGCATGAACCGGGTGGCCTGCATCAGCCAGACGGGTAGTTGTTTCTGCCGGCTCCTGTGTGTGCTGCAAGGTCGGTTTTAGTTACTGTTTTGTTGCTGTTTCCGTCTCAGTGGGTTTTTCTGTCTGTTTTCGCCAGCTGCGCTATTTCCCTGACCCCTGGACTGCCCTCTGGGTCGGATGATCTAGCGTTGACTGCTGGGCGGTGTGTGGTCCGTCCCTTTTGGTCATGGGGGACTTTTGCTGTGGGGCCACGGATGTTGGCCCACGCTATGTTGCAGACGTAGCTCACCAATTTTTTTTGGAATAGATTTTGCTCGACCTTTTCCTAAAAAAAAAAAGAAAATGAAGATAGAGCTCATTACAAAATTAGGAGGTAGATTGATATGACAGTAACCCTTATATACATAACTCTATAATGCTAGAGTGGAGTTTACAATAATGACATAACTCATGACATAATAGCATTATAAAAGAGAACAAAATTTGGTGAAGTTGGATGCAGCCTTATGTTGTTCCTAGTGATGGTGGCTCATCCCTTACTTTCTTCCCCTTATCATCAAGCTTCTAAAATCTATACTAGTTTAGGATTACTTGAAGTTTTCTATCTTCCATTCTAGGATCATGAACTATACATGCTAATGAACCAATGTTTGATGGAGTTAGCACATTCCATGGACATGGAAACTATAAAAAAATTTGATTTTCTTTGACATACCAAGCTGCAAATTGCATCCACTCCTCTTTGAATGCTTTGGCCTTTTCATAGAGTTCATGTTAGTTTGATAATCTTCGAGCTATCTTTTCTAGTACATTTTTTTTCCTTGGTAGGAAACCTTTACTGCTTTCAATTTACAGTTTACTACCTGAAGTTTCTTCAAGGCATCTTTACAATCTACAAACTCTTTCTCATATAGTGCATATGTGGTTGCTAATTCCTATTGTAGCTCATTTCTTGGCCTACCTATTGTTAACATGGCTAGGTTATCATGATGAAGGTTAGCTAACCCTGTATACTCTTTAAGGTTTTGAATCTAAAAGTCCTTTTTTTTTCACTTCCACTTGCTGGACAAGGGCATAACTATCTAAGATGGGTTTCTAGTCAAGATTTTGTGTTAAAATTTTGCTAATATTGGACTTTTTCATGTGGATTTCATTCTTTTTTATCAACTTGTACATGCCCACTTGGTCATGGAAGTATTCCTCGAAACTTATGTTTCTTTGCCTTATTTTTCCATGCACTAATTTCAATGGCTTATTTTTGTTGAATCATGTGTATCGCCTCCATAAAGAGGATTCTATTTTCTATTACATGGCAACTTAGATCTTGTTTGACCCTTACCAACTATTCTATCAACTGGTGGATGCTTTCTTCTTAGATGTTTTTCTACTTCTCCACTTTGGTCAACCTCATGTTGTCAACACCAAGTTGTTTGTTTTCTTCTTATACTACGGTAAGTGCCTTTACATGTGCGTATGTCTAGGCTTCAGCTATAGAGGCATTTCATACTACTTTTTCCTTCTGAGTTGCTAACTATTTATTTTATTAAATTATATTGTTGATATGCTCTATTCTAAATTACTTGATCTCGTCAAGCACAATGAATTTCATAGGATCTATTTGCTTAGCTTTTAGGGTTGCGATCTCTTCTTCTAGTTTCAAAACATTTTCTTTAAGATGCTCTACACTGGTTCTACCATAACTAGTTTTCCTTTAGTAGTGATGAGCTCAGAGTATACTCTAGTAACATCACTAGAGATGTCAAATACTATTGTCATAACTTGCCTAATCTACAGTAGTCTATCAAGCACATCCTCATGATAAGCAAGAGTCATTGAGGTTCTAGCTAACATCTAAGCATCCCTGGCTCTAGTTAAATTTTCCAGGGGTATAATAGGCATGCTAAAGGATTGCTTGATGTGATCAATGATTATCTATGCTACTCATGCTGCATCATGGTGCTACATTACTACTATTGTGGCTCCTTCTCCAATCTCTAGCACTAGTTGGAATAATGTAGCATTCCCAAATATTTGTTATGACCTTTACATCTTTCTTCTTAATTGTAATGAAATCTATCCACTTCCTAGATTGATTGAAATTATGGGTTTGATGGCACTATCAATAACTCTATATAGATTGGCCTCCTCCCTCATTTCCCAATTGATTATTTTTGTAATCTACCATTAGATGACTGATCGATGGTCTATAATCTTATGGTGGTGGTGGTGGAACTTGCTATTCTTGTTGCTACTGCTATTGTTGTTGGTTGTTGGGCCCTACTTACTATTGTTGTTGTTTCTCTTGTTCTTGCTCCTCACCATGGTCATTCTTCAGTGGTGCTAGTTTGAGCAACTTAGCATATGAAGCATTTTGGACTTTCCTAGGGATGCCATTAGTGTATATAAAGATTTTGGATCATTTGCATAGTTTCTTGATAAGGTAAGAAAATGAAATCATTGGCTTCCCCACATTCTTTTCTTCAAACTACCTTTGAATTGACATGAAATAGAGTTGTGCAAGGTTGGCATTGTACTTAACCATCAGAATCATACTACCTCTAGCTACATAAGTTGATTTTCAATTAAGCCCTTTTGTTGGGGATAGGTGATAAGGAAAATTTTGAAATATATTCACTCTTCCAGAGATAGTTCATTATAGCCCTTATCTTCTTTGCCATAAGTGCATTTTAGCCATAGATTTCTAGTTTCAAGATTAGATTGCGTAGAAAGATATGCTAACCTTACCCATTTTTTGGGTATATTAAAAGCTTTTGCAATTACCTTGATTGAGAATGTCATTGAGACTTCCAATATTGATAGTAGTTACCTCTTCTTTGTCATGCCAAAACTTGTAAGTCTCTCCAAGGTACCATTCACCATTCTATGATAGTATGGGTCATAGTTGTGATATTTGGAGTTGTGTCCTTACTGCTTTAGGAAAAAATTCCATAAATGCACCAAAGTTCATTTCCATGATGACCATGGTTAGGATGGATCTTTTTTGGATTGCATCGAGGTAGCCCTATGATAATGTGAAGCATTGTCCTGGCACGTATGGTTCTTTTGCCTCTCCTCAGGCCAATTATCATGTAGTAGGAGTATTTTGATGGATGCTAAATGATTGGGCTTCCTACTTCTTATGTTCTAGTTCTTGTCCTCTAGTTTGCCCTCTACCTTAGGCTCTTGGTCATTTTCTTGCTCCTTATGAAGGTCCTCCATCTGCTCCTCAACTTGATGGGGCCATCTACAATCATTAAGGATTAAAAATTACTAAGGTATTCACATTTATTCTTAATAGTTTCATACCTTACTCATACACTTAGTTTCATTAAGTTCTTAGTTTATGATTGTAGAGTTAGAAAATTTTTGTACAAAGTAACCCCATAGGTGTTAATCTTTTTATTACGCTTCACATTTATCTAATTTGTTCTTATGTATGACTCATGATGATGGTTATGGTTCCTTTAGAACATTAATTGAGTGTTTTGGCATTGATATGTGTGATTATTCTTTAAAAATTTCAGCTATCTCTTCATACTTATCCTTAAAATAGCTTCCAAGTGTTAGAACTTTTTGAAAAATTAGATTAGATTCCCCTCACTAGCAACCCTCCCTCCCCACAACTAAATTTATCACTTTTTGATAAAATAGGTTTTGAAAAGCACAAAAATCAAAGTAATCAAGATTGATTTATGCTTTGGGAAAGCTAGGAGGTTAGAGCTTAGATTGGAAAACGAAATACAAAAAATCTCACTTAGCGCAAATGAAAAATGATGAAAAAATTTTCTAAGTCCTTGTGTATATATAGATTTTGTGGGACCTAACATTTGGGATCCAATATTGGTGTGGACCAAATATTGGAGCCCAAGAAAATTCACTTTTTAGAAGGCTTTGATGGAAAACATTAATTCTTTTGGAGATTTATAAGGTTTTAAGGTTTGTCAAAGGGTTTGGATGATGAAAATATGCTTAGTTTTTTCTAGAAATACTTCATTGGAAGTTCATAGAGAAAGAATCTTGGGCTATGAAAGTTCATAAGCTGGGTAAGAAGAGTAATGAATTCCTACTTTTACAATAGATAGTGTAAATGATATGGAAAGTGTTTATTGATGTTTGGAAGGTTTAAGATGATGTCAAATTTCTTGGTAGGTATAAGATACAATAATTATACAAGTGGATCCTCACCAAAGTAGGCTCTAGCCATTAATACCCTTGTATAATCATGCCTAGAAGTGTCCTTAGGCACTTAAGGAGTTGAATGGAACACATACCTATTTAGCAAAACACACATGTTAGTATCACCAAATTGGAAAAATAACTCTACATTAGACAAAACCATTAGTTGTGACTATTGAAATAGTGAGATGAGATGGACTTAGAAGGAATTGTAGAAATCGAGATGTGAGATGTCTTACTATAGGCATAATGAATTCTTATGTTTTATTAGTGGTTAAAGTAATCACTAGCCTTTCTGTCCAATATTTAAACCAAGTCCAGACCACATTCTAGTAACATTTCACCCTGTCATCTATTAGAATTACAACTGTAAGAATATCAATGTTGCAAGGAGTATTGTCACTTGATGTATTATCCAAGAGAGGAGTTTTATTCATGGCACTTTATTTTTACTTTTAGATTTCTAAGAAGACACCTACCTTTAGGCATGGGTAACATGTATTTCCAGTGGAATCCCTAGAAATTTATTTTGTGCTCTTTTATTTTTATTTGTGTAAACCTTTTTAAGGTAGAACTTATTTTACTCTTACTATCATTTTTCATTATATCTACAAGGATATAATACAACCTTAGCAACATAATAGAACTTACAACAATAATCCAAAAAAAATCCACAAATTCTCTTAATGTCACTCTCTTTTCATTCCCATTTGGTTCTTCACTTTTCTATCTAAGCATAATGATAACAAGTTTATTATTAGTTGTATAATGGAAAAGAATATCATTATGTCCATGTTAAGAACCTCTTATTAATGGAATGGATGGATGGATGCTGTGGGCTCATTATTCCAATAATCAGTCTCTTATGATTTGATAACATAGAGAAATCTTCACCTTATTGGTCTACATATTTCCTTTATTTGTAATGTGTCCTATTAGTAATCAAAATTATTTTCAAAGGGTTTAAAAACAAAGTATAAAAGAAACGAAAAGGATAGTAAGAATTGAAAAAATGTTAAAATAATGAAAAATGCTAAAAGAATGAAAAATGTTTAAAGAATAGAAAAATGTGAAAGAACCTCAAAGTTTTTAAGAAATGAAAGGGTGAAAGAATAGGAAAAATTGTAATAAAGAATGAAAAACATTTATATCAAAGAATTAGGAAAAGTTAAAAGGATTGCAAAACAAAAAATGAAAAAGCACTTAGTAATTTCCAAATCAGGATAAGTCATCTCCCCCATGACAAAACTCATGGGCAAGTTTTCAAAAGATGCTCCCTAGGTCTCATGGATCATA
>MNCI01036030.1:25713-70333 GCA_015680685.1 Gnetum montanum
TTTTTTTTTGCTATTGTGAACTGTTGTGGTGACTATGTTAACATTCTGAAGTGTTGGTCCACTATTGCAGCCTTTACTTTTAGTAGCAATGCATGGAATTCTTTGCATGTATATGGATCCATGCATGTCTTCTTTAGAGATCTCAATAGATAGATTCCTCATATTAAAGTTACCATCAATTGTGCTAATCCATGTCCTTCCCATGATAATTGGAAATATCTTGTCATCGTTCTTCACTTTGATTATTAGGAAGTTTGCTAGATAGGACCACCCACTAATGGTGGTTACTACATTTTCTATCTATTTCAAAGAACTAGTGACAAATTGAATAGCAAGCTTCAACCTAATATTGCATTCCTTAAAAGGTGGTAGATTACATGTTTGATATATTTCATAAGAGATCAGATTTACTTCAAAACTAGAGTCTAATAGAGCTTTACATGGTAGATTTCCAACTACCTCCAGATAGATTAGAGAAAATTCCTAGATCAATTCTCTTCTTTGGGAGTGACCCTACCTTCATCCAGTGGTGATGATATCTATAAGAAAGATAGTCTAAATGCTTGTGTTTGAAGATAATGTAAGCTTGTCTTTGCTAAGACAATCTGTTGTAGGGGAAGTTGGTCTTGATGAAGTTCAAAGTCTATCGGCCTTTTGTAGACTTGTCCTTAAAAAAATATGCTTCTTTATTTGGCCCTTAGTATTGCTGATAGTATCCTTTATTTGTACGTTCACTACCCTTACAAATTTCCTTTAATGTGGTTGTGTTGGTAGGTTCCCTTACATTGTAGGTGGTGGCACTGGTGGTAGAGGATTTCTTGGATGTTGGTTTGAAGAATCATCCATTTGCGAATGCATGTGGGGAGTTTGAATCTATTATTGGTAGTATTGGTTTATGGTATTTAGGTGGAAAATATTGTGAATTTTGAATAGCTCTGTTGGCTAGTGAGATTGGATGTCGGACATAGTATCCATAAGGATCAGATTATCAACATGGATATTGTTGCCTTGGTTGTGGCATTGCCCATGTTTGTGGTTGTTACCACTACTATTGATATTGCTCCTATGGTTGAAGGTAGGCTCCACTTAGGTAATAGGCGGGTTGGAAATGTTTCCTGATATTACCTTGAGGATAAGGAAGTCTTCTAGGTCCTTGCTTTTTGACAAAGCTTAGATTGAGTGCATATACCCAAGATTCTTACAAGTGGACCATAATAGGACAACATCCCTTAGGATGTTCATACTAGCACACCTTGCATCCTTCCTCTTCCTTTAGACTGGAGTTAGTGTATCCTTCAACAATAGCAACTATTCCTTTTTTTCTTGTAACTATCTCATCCATAATCTCTTCTCTTCTTCTTTTCTTTACCTCGATTTAGTTCTTGTTTAGTCTTTTCCTTCATGATTTTTAAAGCTGTAGTAGATTTCTTGTCCATTGAATCCCAAACTCTCTCTACATTGGTTGCTATATCATTATTTTTTTTTGAATAGATAGAATCCTTTGTTGAATGTATTGGTCCAAGGTTTCTTCCTCTTGTGTTTCATAGACTTGTGCATCCCTCTTTTAGATTGATGGATCTCTGCTGTACTCTTTGGATGATTCCCTTTTTCTAGGTTCACCTTCCTCTTTTTCCACTTAATTGATTAGTCATTGAATGTGATGGATGGTCATCTCTAATAATCTTCCTTGGTTGTAAACCGCAAGGGTCTCGTTGGTTTTGCTCTGCAGCCCATCTATGATGTGTCTAAGCTATTCCTTTGATAAATATTTGTGGCTTGGGCATCTATGTAATAGTGAGTAATATCTGCTCATTGCCACATCAAGGGTCTTGTGAATCCCTTGCTTCCATCCCTAGATTTTTTTTCATAAGTTTAACACTCATGAATAGGTTTGGTATTTGTCATTAAGGATTATGAGCATGGTACTCCAATGTCTAATGGATTCATGTTCTAGTAACATGTACTAGCTCTTCACTTCCTTCACAAGTGTGCTCAAAAATAGCTTTAATTTCTCTCACTCACTTTGTATGTTTTGGAGGGCACAGGCATCATGGAAAGCTTGAAGGTGATGTTGTGGATTAGTGTTGTAGCTAGCATCAAATCTTAGCACATTGTTCATGTCTAACCATTTGATTTGGTATGTAGATAACTTCATGGATATTTATCATTCTTCAAGTTGCCATAAGGAGTTCATCAACATGGTTGGGTTTGTATGCTCTGTTGTAGTGGTAACCCCTTCTGTGCTCATGTATCTCTTGATCCTCTCTTTTATTCCTTCTTCTCCTTCATTCATGTTCTTCATATCCAATATTAGAGTATCTTGAATATCTGTCATGATGACCATGAGTCTTCCTTTTTTCCCTATCAGAGTTCCAGTACTTATGTCACCTCTTGTTAAACTCCTTTAATGATTGTAATGAGGTAGATGAGGTGGTAGGAAAATAGTGCTGACTAGTTCTCCTTTCATAACTCTTGTATGCTTCCTTGTTAGATTTGGTACGAACCCTTGGCCTAGATTCCTACTTATACCTTGAGTCAATAGCCTCCCCTTTGTGTGTCTCTACTATAGTAGAATGAAATTGTGCTTTGATAGGCTTCTTAAGTTTGATGATAGGTGTTTTTGAAGGATGCTCATGATGTTAGTGGAGTTGCTCTGAAATGAATGTATCAGCATCAAGTTTTTTTAAAGATAACTAAAGTGTTGATTTACTTCCCTTTGTTGTGTGCATGTTTGATCTCCATGGCAGCATCTCTCCTCATTTGCTCCTTTGTGGGTTCATAGGATCTTGTCATTTTCTGAGTCACATGAAACCCTTCCTTGATATGGTCCAAATGCATTCCAATTAACGTAGTTTGGTCCATATTAAGTGTTGCATGTTCTAGAGGTAGGACTATGTTTTCTTGCATCTCTCTCCACCTCATTTGATTTTCCTAATGGAAGATGAAAGTGAAGTCTGGATGGTATAGATTAGTGTGAGAATAAGTGATTCTTATTTGCATTAGCATTTCCTATTCTTCTTCATCAACAATTTTTTCATTGCTTCTTCTTGTTTCCTTGGTAGGTCATGGTTGGTCTTTGTTTGAAGCCATATTTTATAGTTTTTAGACATTTATGTTTAAGTGTTCTTTACTTATAGTTGTAAGGTTTAACTTTGTGTTTTAGACACAACGAACTTTGAAAAATCAATTACTTAGTATAACATTGATGTATCCCTAGCAACGGTGCCAATGATGAGCGGTGGAGTAGTCCAGCACCAAATCATATGAGTTACAAGTATTTATGCGCAACCCAGTAAAATTCCATGGATAAGGCAATGTAATTATGCTAATAATTAGTTAGAGTTCATGATTTTTGTCTTCCCACATGAGTTAGAAAAATTGATGCATATGGTTTAACTCACAATGAGGAGTATGATACTAATGTTGTATGGGCCATATTGCTTCTAGTAAACATAAAGCAAATGGAGTGATTCCTAACTCTAAGTGATAATAAACAAATCTAATATAGCCTGTGCAATGAACATCCATTTTTGAGTCTCCAAACACATCTGGGACTCATGCAATCATTACTGGGATTACCAAGTATTACACTACTGGGAGAACCAATTAATAATACTACTGGGTTACCAAACATTCATAATTAACACTTGGAATTAGTCATATCCATTCCACTTAACAACAGTGATGATAACATGTATAGAAAGTAAATTAGTAACTAAAGAAAATAGTAAACATTAATCTAATTCAAAGAAACAAATTATTCTAAGTGTAAACTATAAAAACTATGTGATACTGCAATGATGCAAAGTAATCTCGATCTTTATTTCCATGCATGAAACATGTCCAAGTGCATTGCACTCGAATAAAGAATTTGTTCAATTACTAAACATCACACTGTGGCCATACACTCCTAAGTGCTTAGTGCTAAAATCAAGAAAACAAATTGACATAATTTTGCTAAGTGTGAAATGAAATTGTTGATGCATGATGTGCCTAAGTGTTATATTTATAGGCTCACATACATTTGCGATATCAGATACACGACATCATATCTTGTGCCCTAATATTGGGGATTCAATATCATGGCTCCAATATTAGATATATGATATTATTCCCAAAAAAATTTGGATTTATCAAAGTATGATACCATTTTTATACTATTTAGTAGATTAAATATACCTGCTAACTTTCACATCATCATCATTATTTACTAGAATTATTGTGACATAGTTTATATGTAAAATGTTAAATTAAATTATAAGTCTCAAGATCTAACAAAATACAAATAATTCTTAAAATATAAATATTAAATTAAATTTGTAAAACAATAATACAATCTAATATAAAATTTTTAAGATAGTTTCTACAACCTCTTCCTTTCTATTTTTTGTTGCTTTTATCCTTGTTTTTTTCTTTAGGTTTACGTATGCCTTTTTGTTCCATCATTCTTTCTTCCTTTTCTATATGTTTTGGTTTTAATCCTTGCATGTATTTTTGGTTTCTTCCTTGGTCTTGCCATGGAGTAATAAGGAAGTCATTCCTGCTCCTATTAGTCACCATACGGGGTAATAAAGAAGTGGTTTCTCACTCCACCACTTACTATGTTTGTGTCTAGTCTTTTGAATAAGGCCAAAGGGCACTACTAGTACTAGTGCAAAGGTAGATAAGAAGATGACATTCCTCACAACCTTGTTACTTAAACGCTAACTAGGCTCACTCATGGTTAAGCCTAATGGCTTAATGGTTATAGCTCCTCATACATTAGTAAACATTTTTATGTGCTGGATGCATATAGCCTAGCTAACTACATAGTATCTCCTTGAATATGACTAGAATCATTTTCCTTTAGACTGTTGAGCAAGGAGTCTACCTAAAAGTGTAAGCCTATACCCTATCTACCTCATATGTAACTTACAGAATGAGCCTATCTCCATGCATGCTTTCATTGTGTAAAAATATAGGTCGTGGTCCCATATACTATACTATACTAGATATATATGCATATAGGCTATTCATGCTCCTTTTGTTACATCTTTCGCCATTCGTTAAAGACTAACTCATAGGCTGGACTGCCCCCACACCCAGTAGCACAAGTTTGTTTTGGTGATGCCTTGAATATATTTTGTTGTGACATGCTATGTTTTCGCCCCCATCCAGTGAAGTATACATAGTGTATTTTGCCTACCCCTACCCTCATCGTTAAATAAAGGTTTTCCCTTTCATCTACGTAGCCTATTACCTCCACTAATTTTAGCTTTTTAGTTATATCTTTTTATTTGCTTTTTAGTTATATTAATATTGGTAACTAAGCCCTATTGTGTATAAGTACATGCTTTCCAACAAATCCTTTCCAATTAAGTAGTTTCTTTCTAATAAACTAATTAATAGCACCATGCAAAACATATATTTGGTATTTCACTAGTTTTGCTTTGCCATGTCCGTTTATGTTCATTTGGAAGTGTTTATGCCCTCCACCATGATTTGATCTTCACCATTTTGGTACACCTTTTGTTTTGATGTATTTTTGGAACTTTGATCATTGAGAACATTTTCTTAAATTTTTTTATAAATAAAACAAAAAGAAAATGATGGGTGATGCAAACTTGTCCATGTTGTGGGTATGATAGTTCTATGAATTTGATACTTAAAAGTTATCTAGTTAAAATTTCAACATACAACATTCACAAAATAGCTAGAATGCTTTTCTAGGAATCTTGAAAGTTCCAAGAAAACATTGTGACCAACTTAGAATACTTTAGTAACATTAAGCAACTTAAGGATAAATTTGACCTATAATCAAATCAAATCTCCAATTTGAAATTTCTTTAATCTTTAGAAGATGTTGATATGTACATCCTTTATATTTATGTTAAGCAGTAAATACCATTCAAAGAAAACTCTCTTCTTTCTTGACTTTCATTTAAACAAAATGAATCTTTTAGTTTAAATTGTGTATTAAGTTAAATATGATACACATTTGCTATGAGATATCTCAAGGTGGAAAAAAAAAACACTATAATGAAAAGCAAAGGAATTTAAAAAATCATGAAATGACATCATTAAAATTAAACAAATGATGATGCAAAGGGCAGAATTTTTTAAGCACAAAACACTCGGTACCTACCTAATATAATATAATATAATGATATAATATATCAGCAAAACAGATTTAGTAGTCAAGTTGCAGACGCAAACTTTGAGTTTTGATTGAATGATCCCAATTACAGTCCGGTTACATAACGATGCATATTTTCTGGACTTAGTAGATTGTAGTTTCCACGGTCCTGTACAACGCGTTGTAAAACCTTAAAAACTTAAATTTTAAACTTCTTTTCTTCATTCTTGCAGGGTATTTTAGTTTTACCCTAGCTACAAGGATAAAGATAAGTCGATCGAAAGGAAGGATTCCAGTTTTTTCCTTTGGCAGAGTGAACTCTGTCTCCTTTGTTCCAGAAACCGTCGCAGAGAACTTCTTGACACAAACGGCACAGCAACTGTACAAAATCCATGAACAAAATCAGCAAATCTGAAAGACAAATTCTACCTAAATTGGTTTTAACAAAACAGTAGAGACGGAATGAGTGATGCAGGCAATGAAAAGTCACCATGGCATTGTCGAATTTGTTCATCAGGGCATGAAATGGAAGCGGAACAGTGACGTCTATCCAAATGGTTTTTGGCTGGGCCTCTTACAGCGGACAATAAAAGATGCGCCTGCAAACGCATTCAAGTTAAAAGCATTGACCATGAATTTTTGGATTATGGAATTCTGCATGGACAATATTATAACATAAGAAGATGGGAATGGATTTATTACTTGCTGGGGCGTAACGTTATAGATGTAGACTTTGCTCCCATAGAACATGGTAAACTGCTTCCGTTCATGGCTTCTGTAAAACATGCTAGATGTCAAATATCATAAAATCTAATAACAGCGCAAAAAATAAAGCAGAAAGATGAAAGAATATCATTTAGAAAGGATGAAAATTAAGATTTAGGTGCTATAGAGCAGCGTTTTAGATTGTTTTTTATTTTTAAAGAAGATAAAATTTTCATGATGTTTTTGAAACTGTCTAATAAATTCAGTGAATCTTTAACCTTAATAAAATTTCATTTTCGGCTTTAAAAGATGTAATAAAGTGCTTATAAAAAACTGCTAATAAATTCAAATGGTGGAATAAAATTTCAATTCAGTTTTAGAAGATCTACTAGAGTACTTATAAAAAAACTGCTAAAAACTGCTAATAAATTCAGTGAATCTTTAACCTTAATAAAATTTCTTTTTCGGCTTTAAAAGATGTAATAAAGTGCTTATAAAAAACTGCTAATAAATTCAAATGGTGGAATAAAATTTCAATTCAGTTTTAGAAGATCTACTAGAGTACTTATCAAAAAAACTGCTAAAAACTGCTAATAAATTCAGAGGGTCTAATAAAATTTCAGTTCTAATAAATCCAGTGGGTCGAATAAAATACTTAACAAAAATCCGGGAAAAAGGTTGCTACATGGTGAAAACCCATAAAAATAGAGAATGAATTAAAGATGTTAAAAGGAACATATAAATATACAATATATTTTAAGGAAAGAAGACGTCATTTTATTACGACTAAGTTTGAGATCCTGATGCAGATTAAGTTTGGGTGATTACCTGAAAGCAGTGCAGTTGCTGCTCTTGCTTATCTTACAGCTGCTCTGATCAGGAACGGAAAGCCTTAATTTATGCAAGGCTTTTGGCATCATATGATCCTGATCACGGCCTTGAATTATCTGTGCAGCAGCATAAACCATCGTCGGCGCGTTGTTGATTGCCTGCAGAATCATATACTGTAAAATCCAAATCTATTAGCAATAAGCCAAAAACGCAGTTTTAGCAGCAAGGCATGTTGATGAAATGCATTCAGCGGCAGCCACGGCTTGTATAATAAAGCAGTCGGAGGAAGAGACGATTTCAAAATCAAATTGTGTCCGCTCATGGATGCTGATTTTTCTCACCTTGTTTTTTTTGTGATGATTCGCTTACCAAAACGGTACGCACGCACCACGTTTTGTGTCTCTGTCTCTGGAAAGTGAAAGGAGAATTCGCATTTGGCAAGTGGCATAGCACATGCAACTTCCTTCTTGTTTATTATTACGTGTAAGAAGTTCAACGTTGGGATCAGCTATTTTTGCTATGATCCCTTTTACCACATGTCCATATAGTATTATACCATTATTAATGTTTGTGATTGCGAAGGAAACATTAAGTGTTAATGGGGTTGACCTCAATTTATACGTCTTTTGTGTGTTTAGTAGTTGTTAAAACATACACGGCAGATATCAAAATTGCAACGGGAATAAGCCAATAGGATAAGCAAACTAAGAAACCGTTGAAACTTTGAAAGATATATTTTATATATAATTCAAAATGTCTATGCTTTTAAATACAAATAATTTATTCTATGATATAGGGACGTAAAAGAATTTCAGTTTCATTTTTATATATCAATATATATATAGACTTTATTGAATTGTCTTATGACTGAAACTGCACAATCAGGTAACCCAAATTTTATTCTTATCTGTTCTCACAAAGGCTAATAGTTTGAGAAATATGATTTACAGGTCTTGGGTTTAGAGGTTAAAAACAGGGCAGTTTAAAGGTGTTAACAGGAAAGTATTAAATATCATAATAGAATGCATCCTAATTCTAACATAAATAAATTTGTTTTTAGTCGTTACCTGTCTGACAAAGATTTACGGTTATATTTGTGATATTTAAACCTGCAACCTGCAGAAAGGCCATGTGACCTGTACATTGCAGGTCATTGTCACACACTGTACAAAGAATCTTCATGGCTATGTTCATGGATGGAAACATTGAATTATATATTATCGATATTTTTATCCTTTATGTTTTTTGGTTTACAGATCGATATTTTTGTCCTTTATCATTTTTGGTTTACAGTGTCGTGCTGCATTTTAGTGGTTTAAAAATATGTTTGAGAACACAGATTAGAATATATTTCAGAAAGCCGCCGTGTGTTTTGGGCTTCTGCACGTGGAATTACCAGAAATCCACCTTTTTGGGCACGTGGGTAAAATCTCACACGGCTTGTATTATTGCAGGAAAATCTGACAAATATAGCAGTCCAATTTCAAGTTTTTCTTTTTTTTCTTTTTACTTGGTTCACGTGAAATTGTGCGTTGTGGCAGTGGAAGTGGAGCAAGCCTGCATACACTCAGCAAAGGATATCCTTGTTCTTATTTAGGCAGTGAATGCCCATACGAACGCCCATGCATGCATCATTGGTTGAAAGCGTGCATCATTGGCTGAAAACATGCGGCGGCAAAAACAACATTGAAATGAACAAACGATGTTGAAGTATGTATTGGAACTTAAAAAAGTTACAGGTGAGTGTATCGTTCTAGAGTTGGAGCTTTGGTTTAGGGGGAAGTTGCGATTGAGCATTTGCAAATTGGGTCCTGTGTGCATTTGCAAACTATTGCCTCTGGGTGAAAGGTAATACGCTTTCCCTTCTGAATGTCTGAACGTTGCTTATTGAGTCGGAATCTTTCTTGTATTTTGAAAAAAAAATTTCTTTCTTGTAGTAGAATCCATTGACCATAGATTAATCAATTTTCCAGTAGAATCTATTTGTGGTTTTCAGAAACACTTTTTTATGTGTTTACGATAATTTTTAAAAAGTGTCCTTTTGTGAAATATGACCTCCATGAAGTCGCATTATGAAATGTGACACACTGTGGCTTGTAATCTGCTAGCACTAGTGACCTGCTAGTGAACTGCCACTGCAGCCTACTAACAATGTTATTACTGCAAGTGAACTGCTCTCCGTAGTTATTACGCTATTTTTCTCTAGTTTACAGTTTGCCAGTGAATTATACCTCGCAGTATGACAGCATTCTGCTGAGCTAGTTACTGCAAGGAAACTGCTACCTGCAATCTTGTAGCACTGTTATATGTATTTTTTGGATTTAAAATGTGATTGTCCTGGGGATCGTGGTTGCCTCTGAATTACTGTATACAAGGATACTGTTATCCACTGTCTCATAGCATTGTTTTATTTTTGTTTTGGTTAGAAATTGTGAGAGACTTGTAGCTGGCAGTCCACTGTCCAGTGTGAGCAATTTTCTACCTACAAGTAGCACTGTTTCATAAAAGTTTATATAAGTTCCTATGCATGCCTTGTAAACTTCTTCAACATGTGCTAATAATATCAATATCAATATAGTTTATAGTGGGTCGATGGAATATCAATATCTTCATGTGCATGACATGTAAATGTTTTTGTGTGCTACAACATAACAACTGCTTCAACATGTGCTAATTATGTTAATTTTAATGCAGCATAGCTACAACTATCTAATTGTTTGTGAAAAATTCCCTTCATAACAATTCTAGTTGTCAAAGTTCTATACAATCATGAGTGTAGTAAAAGCTAAAGTGAATATCCAAAGGGATCTTCCATGTGAGTAGTTGTATTTTTTGAATTGTAGTTATGTAAAAAATATAGTAATACATTTGTTGATCAATTATGTTTGTATTATATTATTCTAGTCATTATTTAATTTCTGAATTTGTAGCTATTTCTTTGGTTTGTAAACGTAATGTTCAATGTATTTTGAAGTTGCTAGAAATGTTAGTCCTTTCTGAAAAATTAAAGAAAAAAATTGGAATCTATAATTAGATGACAATGGAAGGCTACTATGATAAAAATGTTGTTTATAATTTTTATGAATGGTTGACTAATGGTGTCTCAGATGGGGTAAATACTTTGCAAGCCACTATACATGGCAAGAATTTCACCTTCAATGTAAATGATATTGTAGATATAATACAAGTTTCATGTAGTAGTGAGCTAGCTATTAAGGAATGTTGGTGGAAGAAAAGTGAAAATCACATAATTCGGTAAGCCCAATCATTTGATAAGAAATATAGCAAACCGAATTGCTATTTGGAGTTATTGTTACTTTGAAAATTTATGCAGTGGATTTTATTTTCAATAAAAATAATCAAAGTCAAGATTTTTAATAATGCAATTTTACTCATGTGGCCATTGGATAATAGGTATTTTTTTTTTTTTGATATCCCAGTGACCATACTATCTAAAATGAGGAGGCATGGAAGGGCATGTCAGCTTAATGATGTTAAAAAGTCTCTTGACTTTCCAATTATTGTAAGTAAATTATTGCAAAAATATAACATACAGGTTACCTCTACACAACTTCAGGATATAGTGAAGTTGGAGCCTAAAAGCATTTTTAGGAATGCATTATTGTCTAACAGGCCTAAAAGCTCATTTGATGTCAAAGAAGATGATAAACCTTCTTTGCAAGATGTATGCCATTATGAGAAGTGTTCTTTGAAAGCAATTGAAGCTAAGCTAAATAATGTGGTTGTGATTTATGTCAATACACCAAAAGCAATGTAAAACATTGGAATAGTGTGGAGGAGCTAAAAGGTGACAAGTCTTGGTTCCTTGTAGAGTATAATGCACCAAATACAAAAATCGAGATGCATGTGGCAAATGAAAATAGTTACATGAATAATCTTATTGTTCAAAATCAGAAAATGGATGATGAAATTGTTGTGCTAAATGCTAAAATATGCATTCTAAGGAATGCATTGGTAGCTAAAAATATTCACCCTGATAGAAGCAACATCACAAAAGATCCTAATAATGATATGAAGTTGTACATTTTATCTCTTTGTTCAATTTTTTATTATTTTTTGAAACTTCTTCTACAATGTCCTTATTGTCAATGTGTGTAATAGATCTAAATGATATGGGTACACCCAAAGTAGCCAAGAGATTATTTGTTTCTGATGAGTACAACAAAGAACAAATAATCCATGAGATGAAGAATTTCCATAAAGCAACAAGTAACTGAACTTGATATTGGTGTTCAATATGTTATGTTATGTATGAAATTATCATGGTGAAATACAATTTCACTTTATTATCTAATATTTCCATTTTATAGTCGATGATAATGTTGTTTCCAAAATCCCAATGGATGATTGTACAATAATTGATAGAGTGATTTAGTTGCTTGTCTCTAGTATGCTTGACAAGAAAGAGCTTCTAAATATCATTTGCCCCATATGTTGTCACATGATACTCTTTTAGGACTTTATATAAACATGAGTGGAAAGAATTGTTGAACGATGGCATAATAGATGTCTACATCATTCACTGAAAAGAACTTCAAAAGTCATTATATGGCTATTCTAATTTTTCGAATATGAAACATTTCATCTTCAATAGTATGTTTCAATGTTATGTGAAGTTCTTCAAGAGTAAGATATAGATGTACTTCTGGTTGTCTTATTTCATAGGTACTTTGGTACATTCTTCTCATTCATCATTAATTAAATCATTTCAATTATAGTTTTATTTTTCTACTCTACAACACCATTTTTCTTAGGTGTTCTAACTAATGAGAACTATCTCAAGATACTTGAAATTCCACATAGATCATAAAACTCATTTGATGTAAACTCACCTTCATTGTTAGTTCTAATAGCTTTGATTTTAAGCTCTATTTCAATTTCAACCATACTTTTAAATGCCTTAAAACACTTGAATACATTAGAATTTTTCTCAAGACATGTTAGCCATGAAATTCTAGTATAATCATCAATAATGAAAAAGAAATATTTACTACCATGAAAACTAGCTATATTGACAGACTCATAGACATTTGATGAGTGGTGAGGTACCCCTTCGCCCAACCATACGAATCATAAAGCATTCACGTGTAATCTCATCAAATTTCACAAGCTTTATCGTTTTCAGTGCACTAGTCCTTTAGGAAGTGAATCTAGCCTTAAGGTCAATCATTGTTCTCCCAATTACACTTGTGATGTACGTTGGTATGGTTAAGTGTAACTAAGGCATCCAATTTTTATCATTTTGTGTTTTATATTTTGGTGCTTGAAATGTAGATAAAAGGAGTTTAATTAACTAATCTAAATTACTAATTAACTAATCATTTAACTAATCTTAACATAAGTATCCATTTCATGTTTTGTACAAGTCTTGAACCCATGTATCCACTGCTGGGCAACCAAACACTACGCTACTGGGCATACCAAGCAATAACGCTACTAGGATTACCAAGTGAATACATGTTATGCATGTAATCTATCACACTTAATTGTCTCATTAATGTAATAAGTAGAAAATATTTGATAATTAATTGAAAGCATTTAATAAATAATTGAAAACATTAAATGCATAAATGAAATAGCTAATCTATCTAAAGTGATACAAGGTTTATCAGAAAGCTCATCTTTATTGCCACACACATTCTCTTGCTTAGGTACAACAATGCTCGAACAAAGATCCATACACTTAATAACTCCTACTATGGGCACTTGCAGAAAAAAATTCTAACTTTTGAATGGAACAAATGCAAGAGCTTCGCTACTACTAAAATTTGGACTCTCCATAAATGTGGATAGTAGGTACATATTTATAGGTGATGGATAGACACTGCATCGATGAGGCCTTGTCGATGCAAGGCAGGATGCATTGATGGGGCCTTGTCGATGAGGTGTCATTAACATGATCGACTATGTCGACAAGGCCTCATCAACACAGCCAACCAACATGACTCATCATACCCCCATAACTAAATGAAAACTCATCCTTGAGTTCTTTTACAAAATTGGAAAGGTATGGGATTATTGATTGACTTTTCATTCAACAAAATAAACTTGACTAACTTGACAAAAAATGGAGTTCCCAGGTGTACAAATCAACACATTACAAAAAATGGTGGTGTTCAAGACATAAAATTGAACACCATGATACAACTCTTTAAAAATCAGACAACATGTTCCTTGATGATGTGAAGATTGTTGGAGAAGATCAAATGGTGCTACATGGTGGTGGTTCTTGAGGCTTCAAGGGACCTTCATTGGCTTCATGCACCGGTAGTGGTTGAGGCGGCTATGGTTGTCCTGCTACTACTACAACTTTAGGTGGGAGGCAGAAAGTAACTAGAAGCGCTTTCATTTTCTCCTCCTTACTCTTGGGATCATGCACCATCCACATAGCTTTCCTAATGTTGGTTGGAATAGGCACATCCCTAGGACACATGATTACTGGAAATACTTCCTTGACATTTATGAACTAGGTAGTGAACTATTTACATTCAATGTTGAATGCTCACACTATGTTCTTCAGCTCATGGTAGTCATTTATCCATCTAGCTAGGTCCTCAATGGTGGATCTTTAATCTGTGAATCACCCTTTGAGGACTTTGAGTTTAGCATTAGGAATCTCAAGCTTTTTCTTCGTGTCTTTGTGGTGTTTGAACTCAACCTTGGATAGTAGATCTGAGCTAGCCACCTATTTCTCCAATTCTAACCATAGTCATCTAACTATCAACATTACCAAGTTTGTGTAATAGAGATAGGCCAATTCCATATACTCTATCATCTCTTCAATTTGCAACTCCTTTAAGTAGATCTTCGCTTTGTTATAGGCATCAATCCCATAGAGGATAGGCTGCCACATCTCTCTTCCTTATTAAAGTTACTGGAGGGCTCCATTAAGTTTAGCCATTTCCATCTAGATTTCTTTCTCATTAATTTCCTTTTGCATACCAACGTAGTCCCTGTAGTGTTTTTTCAATTTCTTAAAATTAAGAGCTTTGTTCTTCCATGTGGTAATTTTGGTAGCAGAATTTTGTCGTAAGGTGTGTACCTCCTTCATTAATAAATTGTGGTTCTCTATGGCCAATTTCCTTAGTTCAGTGTTGACTTTGGCAAGCTACTCCTACTACTGATGAAGGAATTTTTACATTTGATCTCTCTAAGCATCAACATTTCATAGGCGATGATTTTGCACGATCAATGCTTCATTTTGTTGGCACATCTGATTCAAGTACTTTTTGATTTAATGCATTTTAGCTTTTTCCATGGATTGTCTGAAGATGGTCATTACTACTTCCTCCTTAGCCTTTTTAAATCAGTTTTAAAGATATTTGATAGCTTCATCTATTCTCATTGCTAGGATGAGGATTGTTTGTTCTGCAAGTTGGGCATGAAGTTCAGCAACCTCCATAGTCAAGTGTTGATTTTGCTCTTGGGCTATTTCTAGTTGCCCCTCCAAAATGATGCATCTACTCCTTGCATTCAGTAGCTCCAACTAGGTTGCAATGACGTTCTTTGAAAGATCAAAGATATGTAGAGTCAGTTGCCTAGTTCCTACTAGTTGTTCTAGTAGTTGTTGATGCTATGCTATGTTTAATTTTTCATTAACAATGCCTACGAAGGCTTGCACATCTGAGAGTGAAGATACATCTAGTACAAACATTGTAGGTGCATTTAATGCTTCAGCTACATGGTCAACTATGAATTCTACCATTATCTCCTACCCTTGGTGCTACATCACCAAGATAGTTGCCTCTTCACCTTCCTCTAACCTTACCAAGAATGTGGTAGCATTCTTAGAGTTTTTTGGAATAGATGATGTGTTGCTAATGACACCATCACCTCCCTAGAATTAGGATCTAACGTTAAAGACAACTATGTTCTTTGGGCATAGAAAATGGAACCACCCTTCTCCATCTAGCTAACTATTTAGGCCACCTCATTAAGGTGACTCTTTGCTAGCCAATAAATAGATGGATCCACCCCACTCGTTCTTGCTTGCTACTCTTATTTTCTCAAGAGTTGCTCATGGATTTTTTGTAGATGTTCAAGTGTTGCATCAGCCTCTGATGTGGTTTCCTGAGTGGGTGGTGGTGGTGGTAGCTCCTCTTCTTAAGTGGTTGTTGGTATCTTATCCTTCATGATTTTAGTCCATGAGGCTAAGGGAGCATGCTTGAGAGTGCCATTTGAATGGAAAACAATATACTACCCTCTTGTAAGGTTTCCTAATAAGGTATGGAAAGGGCAGGGTCTTCCTTCCACATTCATTCTTCTTATAGATCTCCAAATAAATTAGTTGTGGAAGGTTTATGGGAAAATTTTTTCTTAGAGTGATGCATGCTCGAGTAGAAAAAGTAGTCACCTTACTTGACCTCATTATTGGATTGAGGTGATAGGCTGCAATCTTGAAATAAATTCACTTTGCCATTGTGAGTGCACCATACTTTTTACATTCCACCCTATAGCATTGCTAGGTCCACTTCCTTTTTACCTTAGGATCAGCTTTTGTTGATATCTTTGCCAACTGTGTTCCAATGTTTGGTAACCCCAGTGCCTATGTGATGGCCTCCATTGAGTAGGGCACTTGAATATCCTTGATTTTTATAGCGAACACTAGTCTTCGGCTATTCTAGAAGAGATAGGTCTCTCCCATGTACCACTCCCCACTAGACGTGATAATTGGTCACATGGGAGAGGCTTGCAATTATGTCTTGAAACCCTCTAGAGCATTGTCCAAAAATTGCCTAAATTTCATCTTTTGAAGAACTGATTTGGATCTCTCGGGACTTAATGATGTTTAAGCAGGCTTGAGTTAGAGTGACCTCAAGCCTTGGCATAGGTCCAGGCACTTCTCCTCATTGAAATTTTTCTATAGGCACTTTTTCTTTTGGAATTTGTCAAACATATTCCACTTTGGGCTCTTCACAAAGAGGTCCCATTGCATGGGTTTCCTCTTGCTGTTCTTGGCCTTGTTCTTGCTAGCCTCTTCCAGCTCTAGGTCACTTCTCTCATGGTTGTGAAGGTTCTCCTCCTTGTAGATGTTTTTGTTTGGGTGCCATTTATAATCAGAATAGAACCATGGATTAGAAATCATTATGTAACCTTAAAAAAATTGGGATAACTTAACTCTTGAGGGTAGTTATACTTGACTAAGTTGTGATTATGGCTGATTTAATTAACTTAATTGTTATTTCTATTTATGCCTTATCATTGGTAAATCATCTTGGATATTATTGGAAGGGTTAACTTGGAAAAAGTTGATGTTTATATATGATTAAGATTACTAACACTTGGGGGAGTTAGAAATTTTTTTAAATTTTCATTGAAAACCTGAAGATTTGTGGCCCCCACAATAAAGATCTTACCTTCAGTAAATGTAGAGTTGAAAAATAGACTAATTTATACAAACAGTTTGAAAGTTATGAACTTTCGAAGGTTTTGGACTCTAAAAAATTGCAAAAATTCCCCATGTGTTATGAGAAAATTGCAAAAAATTCCAAAGTGTTTGGTGGTATATATAGTATTTTTGTACTACATTGACAAGCTCTCATCGATGTAACTTTTGACCACTGTTGACTTTGATCAAACTTTTAAAATATAGGGAATTTTTTGATGAAATTGAGGTCAAATGAAATCTTAAAAGACTAAGAATAGTATGAACCCATAAGAAGAGGATGTTGAAGTTCATGATTTTGAAAAGGACAAAAATTAATTTAATGTATGAATGCAATGAAGATTAAGGTATACTGAGCAGTTTATATCATGGAAAATATGAAATATAAGATTGTAGTGATGTCAAAGGTAAGGAAACTTAACTAGTTAAGCCAAAAGCTATGTAAGTGGGTCCTCCCCATAGCAGGCTCATGCCCTTTTTTCCCTTGCATAACCTCAACTAAGGAGTATGTTGGCCCCGTAGTCAATTTCATGATCATGATAAGTCAAGGACCAATCCAAAATAATCCACTCAAGAATCTCAATTTGTTAAACTAAAACATAGATCATAACATAGAACTTAGTAGTGAGTTGAGTTATGGTAGGATGGATGGATGATACAGAAGGTGGAATGTAGTTCCAAATTGAGGTCATAAGAAGTCCCTTGTGGAATTATGGTTAAAATGACCCAAGAAGTTCCATCCTTATTCTAGACCAAAGACTTTCACTTTTAGTGACTTTGCATTACCACTCTAAGACTGATCCATCCACTCGAGACACAAGAGTGTCCCTGCAAGACAACCATCATTCCACAAAGAGGAGAGAGAAGTAGGAAGTGAAAGAGAGAGGGTGTTAATTAGAGGGGATGTTCAGGCATAGGTGTATGTCTTTTGAGTCTCATAACTAGTGCTTGTAGCCCTTTTATTTGTCTAAGGGATGTGGTTTGAATTTCCATTATTTTTTTTCCTTTTGAAATGGGAACCACACCATGTGCTTTGACTTCCCATAATTTTTTTGAATGATGGAAACCACACCATGCAATGATGTTATGGAATAGTAAGAAGTTCATAAAAAAACACTCAAGCACTCAAGCAAGAAGAAGAGTACAAAGATTATTGAGTCCCCTTGAAGTCACACCCTTTACAAAGCTTTGGATTCTTCCTAATTCTATAACTACCAAGGTCACAAATTGATTAGAAGTTTCTTTAATGAAAAATGGATTTCAAATTCCCAGAATAAAGAAAATCATAGAGCTCATGGGATGGATGATTGATGTGGAGTCAATGCCTATTCCATGAAAAGTAAACCTTGTCGAAGTCATTAGACATTAGAATTCAACAATAGAAACTAGACATCAATAATCACACATTAAGCACAAACCATCATTAGCAAACAGCAACAGTAGCATTGTTTCCTATCATAAAAAAGAAAATTTATTAGCAAAAATGAGAAAATATCACACTTAATCAAAAGAAACAAAATAAATTAAAATACATAAGAAAGTGTAAAATAAGTAAGAAAGTTTAAAGGTACTAAAGATGGTGTAAAATTTAGAAAAATTTGAAATGTCAAAAAATTGTAAAATCAAAAACATGAAAAAACAAAATGGTACAAAAACTAGGAGGCCATGACAATGATCATCATGGCTAGCCATCTCCTCCATGATTGAGTTGGAAGGAGGAGATTCAAAAAATAGAATGTGGATGTCTATCAGTTGAAATGGTATTTACACTGGCCAATCTTGGTTCTAAGAAAGGTTTAATTTGTCAGATATTGACCAACTACTTTTTATTTGAACTATCAAGTTTGTAAATTATCATGGTCCTAGAGGGAAAGTTTTGATCAATTATATAAGGTCTCTCCCACAATGTTTGAAATTTTTCCTTTTGAGGTACATGTGTGGGGTTCTAGTAGAGGACTTTATGTCTTGGTTAAAACCTTACTTTCCTAATTCTAAGGTTGTGGTGTTGCTTGCTAAATGCATTGTTCACCTCATTCAAAGATAGGACCAGTAAGCAATTTTTGTCTTGCATGTTGAGATTGATAAATCTTTCATTTTGTGCTAAACTTCGGTCAAGGTTTAGATCATAATCTGTTGAGAGTGTACAAAGCTCAAATTGAATTGGAAGTGTTGAAAGTTTCTCCTATACTAACTCATAAGAAGAATATCCAATAGAAAGTTTTCAAGTTGATTGGTAAGCCTAGAGAGCATAATTAAGTTTTGTGCTCCAATCCTTCCTATATTTGCCAAAGGTTCACATTAATATTTTTGTAATCTCCCAGTTGGTTACCTCTACTTGATGATTCGCTTAGGGGTATTAAGGTGTTGTGAATTTAATAGGTGCCACATTTAGAAAATTAGTAGATGTGACACCCCAAACCTATTTATAATATGTTGTTGTATAAATCTAGCGACAATGGATGATGTGCAATCTGTAACGATTACTTCTTCAACCCATTTTGGGCAATAGTCAACTACTACTATAATATATGCTTTCCCATTAGACATGGGTGAGATGGAACCCATGAAATCAATGCCCCATATGTCAAAAGTTTCTAGTGGTTGAATCCACTATTGAGGACCTTCCATATGAGTGGTTATCCCCTCATCACATTGACAATGTTCACAAGACTTGATAAACTGGTGGCCATCCCTAAAGATTGTAGGCCAATAGTATCCTACCATCAAGATTTTCATGGCCATGTATCTCCCTACATAGTGGCCTCCACAAGGTCCTTCATGAGCATCTTAGAGAATGCATAGCTGATCTTCGTTAGGGACATGCCAACAAATCAGGCCATCAACACAGACCTTGTAAAAGTGTCCATTAATTTCCATGAAGTATTTCACCTAATCAAGAGATTGTTACTTTTTCCTACAATCCAAGTTTTTTGGCATCTCTTGAGTGAGAAGATATGTGAGAATGCCATTATACCATATTGCTTTTTCAAGAATTTGTTCACTTATTACTCTAGTAAAGAGGAGTTTATCTGGAAACTAATTAGAGAGTAGTCTTTCCTCCTCTTTGTTATCCCATCTTAAGTGAGAAAGATGGTTAATGACCACACTCTCGATTCCTTTTTGATCTATCATAGTAAGATCAAATTCCTGCAAAATTATAAGCCACCATATAACACAAGGGCTTACTGTCGCCTTATTCATAAGGAAGAAAATTGCATTATGGTCCATTTGTACAAACACTTTGTAACCTAGCACATAATGTGTAAAGTTTTCTAGTTCATATACCACTACCATTAATTCATTCTCTATGGTGGTGTAATTTAACTATGCTCCCACAATGCTTTGACTCACATAGTGGATATAATATGAACGTTTCTTATCATTCATCTACATGAGCATTGCTCCCAAAGCATAGTTAGATGCATCTATCATGATATGGAATTCTTTGAACCAATCTAGTGCTCATAGGATTGGTGTTTCTACACATTTCTCTTTTAATTGTTGGAATGCATTTTCACATTCCTTGGTCTAAATGAAAGGTGCATCTTTCTTTGTAAGTTCTACCAATGGCTTGGAGAGATTCTTGGTAAGACATCGGTAGTAATCAGTGTGTCCAAGGAATGACTAAACATCTTTAATGATCTTGGGTTGGCATGTTATTCCTTGGATGACCCTTATCTTTTTTGGATCTACCTCAAACCCTAAACCCTACAAAATTTTGTGCCTTAGCATAATGCCTTCTTAGACAATGAGATGGCTCTTTTACTAGTTGAGCCATAGGTTTGTCTTAACACATCTCTTCATACTTCCTCAAGTTAGTCGAAGGCTTTCTCAAAGGTAGCTCCATAGGCGGAGAAGTCATCCATGAAGACTTCAACACCACTACTGATCTATTATTGAAAGATACTAAGGACCAAGTGTTCAAATGTTGTAGGGACATTGCATAGGCCAAATGACATCTTACAGTATGCAAAAGTTTCCCAAGGGCTCATGAATTTTGTCTTGTTCTAGTCTTCTAGTGTAATTTGGATTTGGTTATAGCCACTATAACCATCTAAGAAACTATAAGAACAATGCCTAAATATGGTGTCTAATACTTGATCCAAAAATGGTAAATGAAAATTATCTTTAAATTTTTCCATATTTAACAACCTAAAGTCAATGCAAACCTACCATTTACCATCCTTCTTTGGTGTAATTATGAGTGAGCTAACCCACTCACTATTTGTGATTGGATAGATAAACAACACCTTGAGGAGTTGTTGTATCTCCTCTTTGACAATATGTTTTAATTTGAGATTCAACCATCTCTATGGCTACCTTCTAGGCTTCATGGCCAAGTCAGTATAGATGTAGTGCTAGCATATCCTTAGATAGATTCCTATTAAGAGTAGATATGACCAAGCAAAGGTTGTTGACCATTTATTCACCAATTTTGACAACTTTTCTTTTTGTTCAGGAGCAAGTTTGGAATTAATGATGATGAGTTTACCATTCTTTAAAAATGCATACTCCATTCTGATTGGTAAATTTTTTAGTTCTAAGGACTACTTCTTGAAGTGATCAAGGATCTTCAATTCTTCCTAATAGTTATCACCATCTTCATTAGAGAGTTGGAAATGGACTTGTTCAATTTTATCTATGCCTTCAACATATGCATAAGTTAAACTCTTAGATGGTTCCATGCATATTATGCTACTATCTAAATCAACTATTAGCCACTAGGTGCCCTCCTGCTTTGTGGCAGTTACATACAAATACCTCTGAATATTAATTTCTTGCACACACTGATTACATGTCTTAATGTATGTGCTTTTGATTAATCAAATCTTTTGCATACAGTTGCACCTACTATTGCTATATGTGATGCATGGAATACACTTCTTCGTAATTTTACCTTACTCATTTTCCTTAGATATTTCAAGAGATAGGTCCCTTATACCCATTCAGGCATTGACCATTCTTAACCAAGCCCTTCCCATGATGATGGGAAAGTCACTTTTGTAGTTGTCCATCTTGATTACCAAAAAATCAACAAGATAGGACCACCCATAAACTATGGTCACAATATCCTCTACTAATCCCAAAGGGACTGTGATCAATTAATGTACTAATTTTAGATGGATATTACTCTTCTTAAGAGGTGATAGGTTCCAAGCCTTGTACATATCATGGAAGATAAGGTTACCTCCAAAACTAGAGTCAAGAAGAGCCTTGCATGGCTCTTGTCTAGCAATTTGTAGAAAGATGAGTAGACTTCCTATATTAGATCTTTTTGTAGGAAATTTTCTACCTTGATCTAGTTAGAAACAACATGAGTTAGCATTATAATGTGGATCCTAGATGGTACTTGGTTTGAAGGATGCTCAAAGGTATTTAATGTAGAGGATGAGAGTGCTAGAGATTTTGGATGATTGGCTAGAGTAGTTTGTGAGAGCTAGAGAGGACTGTTGGGTCAAAAGAAAGGTCATTTCCTTGATCAATTATCTAAATCACTTGCTTGAAAAACTGGTTGTGAGTGTACAACCCTTGTAGCATTTTGTTTTTGCAGCTATGGATGAATCTTACCTTGCATAGATGGAGTTGGAGGTAATTGGGTTAAAAGTTGAGGTGTAGGTGTAGAGAGATGTGGAGGATGGTAAGGATAAGAATATGGGTTTTCTCCTCGAGTAGATGGTGAATGTATTTTGTGGTACTCTATAGGATAATAGTGATGTTGGAATGATGCATGACTTGCCAAACTTCTAGGGAAGATGGGTTGCTAAACATAGTACCTACATGGATCTAGTTAAATAAAAGTGTATTGTTGCCTTGGCAATGGCATTCCCCATGATTGTGGTTGGTACCACTATTGGTACTATTCATAAGGTTTTGAAGGAGATCCAATTGGGTAGTAAACTTGTTGCTATTGGTGGAATTGCCTTGGATTGCCTTGAGGATAAGGTAATCATCTTGGAGCTTGTCTACATGCTAAGAAAGGATTTAATGTGTACACTCTAGACTTTTGTAAGTGTGACATCATAGGGTAGCATCCCTTTGGATGTTCATATTGATAGATGTCACATTTAGATTCATCATTAAAGTTAGATTCCATAACTTCCTCTACTACAACAGCTTTGCCCTTACCTCTTTGGTAGGCATGTTTAACTTCTTTTCACTGTCTATGATTACGATCACTATTTTGCTCTTTGGATTCTTCAGCAATCTTCAAAGTAGTTTGAAATTTTTCATCCAAAGAGTCCCATAACTTATCAACCTTGGCTGAAATTTCAAAAATATATTTTTAGATATTCAAGGTCTTTCTATTCACCACTTCATCAACTGGGGACTTCTCTTTATCAAAAAATCAATCCTCTCATTTTCTAATGGATGGGTTCCTATTATACTCTTTAGCACTCTCCCTTTTTCATAGCTCATCTTCTTCTTTTTCTACCTACTCAATTAGCCTTTAGATATGATGAGCTCTCATTTCAAACAACTTCCCTTGAGCATACACCCTAAGGGTTCTTGTTTCTACTCTGAGTCCATCTATGATGTGGCAAAGTTGTTCTCTTTAAGAGTAATCATGGCTAGGGCATCTATATAAGAGTGAACGGTATCATCCCATAGTGGCATCCAAGGGTTTTCGTGTTCCTTGTTTCTAGCCTTGGATTTGCCTTCTCAGATTAGACACTCTAAAGTATGTTTGATATTTTTCATTGAATAATTCTAACATTGTACTCCATCTTCAGATAGATTTCGGTTCTAAGCATTGGAACCAACTTTTAGCTTTCTTAATGAGTGTCCTTGGGAAAAGCTTAAATTTCTACCACTCATTCTTGATGCTCTATAAGGCACAAGCATCTTGAAAAGCTTGTAGATGTATCTACAGATCAAAATTGTATCCCCCCTCAAATCTTGGAATATTATTCATATATAGGCACTTGATCCAACTATCCTTCATATGCCTGGTTAGGATTTTCACTACTATCATAATGTTAAGCATACTTCAAGTCACTAGTAAAGGTTCATCATCATCATCACTATGTTGATGATGCTGATGATGGTTTTGGCCATCCCTTCAATTTTGATAGCCTTCATGATCATTATCATTTCATTAATCACCTTCATCATAGTTGTGTCGATGGTGGCTTCCATGAGAACCATTAAATGAAGAGGAATGTTTAGAATCGAATGAAAAGGATGAATAGGAAAGTGGACCACCATTGCCACCATGGTGTCCATCACCACTCTTACTCTTTTTACAATCACCATCATTAGATCCCTTGTTATTGCAATTCAATTGAGTTCTTGAACCTGGTTTATGAACAATTGATCACAAGGTCAAGTTTACACCTTTGCCATTAGTAATAGGAGGTGGAGAATCTTCATGTTGAGAACTTCCAAGGGAGGATCCTCATTGTCCTCTTAATCTAGTAGGAACAAGGGGTTAGTGTAATGTTTTCCCTTTGTGACTTCATGTAGTCTCTCCTAATGTTTATCTTACTTACATTGTATTTCATTGGGATAATAGTTTTGAGTGTCATATCCATCCACAACGTACTCTTCATGAAGATATGCTATGCCCAACTTAATAAGGGTTTTAAATAGCATTTTAGGCATAGATCTATCAAGGGAAAAATGACATTGCCCTCCATATCATGCCATCACATCTGTTCATCCTAATGTAGGATGAAGTGAAATTTAGCACAAACTCATCTAGACGGATGTATACCACCTTGCATTCCTATGGGAACAGTGGTTTAGTATCTTTAGGCTTAGGAGAAGAAGAAGATATTTTGTAAAATGAAACAAAATGAAATTGTTAATGTGCTTTTATAATTTATGTATAGTGGGAATGTTATTGACCTTTAGGTTTGTACAACAATATTAGTGTTATTCACTTAGACCTAAATAGTGCACATTCCACAAACAAAGTCCCTAGAAACGATGGTAATGATGAGCAACAAGGTACCCCTATGGCCAACCATATGAATCACAAAGCATTCACATGTGATCCGATCAAATTCCATGAACTTTATCATTTCCAATGCACTAGCACTTTAGGAAGTGAACATAGCCTTAAGGTCAATCATTGTCCTCCTAATTACACTTGTGATGCACGTTGATATGGTTAAGTGTAACTAAAGCATTTGATTTTTATAATTTTGTATTTTATATTTTGGTGCTCAAAAAGTAGATAAAAGAAGTTTAATAAACTAATCTAATTAATAATTGAAAAAATTATATGCATAAATAAAATAGCTAATCTATCCAAAATGTAGCAAGATTTATCAAAAAACTCATCTTTATTGCTAGAAACACTATCGTGCTAAGGTACAACAATGCTTGAATAAAGATCTGTACATCCAATGACTCCTATTATGGGCACTCGAGGGAGAAAATTCTAACTTTTAAATGGAAAAAATTCAAGAGCTTCACTATTACTAAAATCTAGACTCTCGATAAATGTACCTGGTAGGTGCATATTTATAGGCAATGGACAAACACTACATCGATGAGGCCTTGTTGACACAGGGCGAGATGCATCAATGGGGCCTCATCCACGAGGCCTCATAAATGCAGCCAACCAATGATGACTCATCAACATCCATATGTAGTAATTTAGGTCTTATCTTTATAATGAAAATTCACAAGCGTAAAGATAACTCTAGATTGCTTACCATGTTGGCATGCATAATATACCTCTTCTAGATGACTTCCCTAAGGAGTGTCCTAGTCTTTGGTGCCATAACCTATTGCTACTGATCTTAGAAATAAGCGTTAGACATTGAGGCTACTCATTTAGAGAATATAAATTATTTCTGGCTCAAGTAACATAAGCTTTAAAATTTTTTTTCTTTATTCTCTAATATACATTTCTCATTGATGAAATAGATATTATAACATTCTCTTGAAAACTATCCTAATCTTAGTAAGTTATAATGTAAATCATCAACAAAATAAACATAATGAACTTTAGGAAAATCATCATGAATTTTAACTAAGCTAATAACTCTTGCCATAAACTTACCTTTGTCACCAAAGCTTACTTTCCCTTCATTAAAGGATTTTAGTGTGATAAATGTTGATCTATTATCAAACATATGTTGAGAGTACCCACTGTCAAGAAACCATGTTACTAGGCTACAAGAGCTCTTTCAAGCTAATTGTATGAGAAGAGCTCTTCTATTGATTGGTTTCCAAACATATTGTCCTACTCTATTATTTTTTTGAGAAATGCTTAGTCACTTGGGAATAATGTGATTTTTCATAACAAGAAAAATTACTAGTTCTACAATTTCTTACTTTATGGCCTAGCATTCCATAATTAAAACAATATTCTTAGAAGAAATTAGTTGTCATTCTTGGATCATACTTGATAATTGGAATTCTTGATGTAGGGAGAATTTCCTTACCTAGTTGTGAGCTAATGGTTTAAGATTGTGAAGGCTATGTTTGGACATTTATCTTGTAGGTTGATACTTTTATTGAAGATGATCTTTTTAAGGATCTAGACTTATAGCTCAGATCCCCCTTGTCATTTCTTGATTGTCCATTCTTGATAATATCCTTGAGTTTCTTTGAGCTATGACTAAATGTGTTGAATAAATCAAATGTAACTTGAGGTCCCCTATCTTTCATATCCTTCTTTACTAGTAAGACCTCCTCTTTTGGCTTTAAATTTTCTTATTCAGTTCATACAAGCTTCATCTTATAGCTCTTGATTTCTTGCTCTTGTGTTTCAAAATTTTATTTAAATTTTCATTAACTTTATGCACCATCTCTAGTTGCTCCATTAGGCCTTCTATATGGATGTCCTTAGCTTCTTTGTATTCAATTTCAGCTATGTCTAATGAATTTGATCCATCTTCATCTTCACTAAGGCTTGTAGTCTTAGTAGTGCTAGGAATTTCTTGCTTATTTGGATTAGTATATATAAACCTTTCAAAATCATCATTTGAATCATAATATTTAATCATGGTTGGAAAAGAAAATAACTCTTATGTAACAATATCAATATCATTAGCTACTATATTAGCATAAGCAAAATGAACAAAAGAATTCTCTTCTACGTTCTCAATTTCTGTACTAATTTCCAAATGCTTTAATTGATTTTGAATTTTGGCTAGTTGAGCATTTAATTTATCAAACCTGTACCGAGTGCTCTTCAGCCTAAACCTAGTCATCTAATTTTTTTGATTTTCTTCATCTTTCTTATTTTGTGGGCACTCAACAATCATATGACCCATCTTGTCATAATAATAATAAGAAAAAGACTTAGTTTCTTACTAGCCTTCATCTTTTTGAGAATTCTAAGCTTTTTGGCAAGATTAGCAATCTCCTTATTAGAGTATAAATAAGATATTGATGATTCCTCCATATGTTCATTTTTTTTAGCTTCAGCATTAAAGGCAATTTGGTCCTTTTTGCTAGAAAAACTAGTTCCTCCTTTTTGGGTTTTGAAGTCCAAAAGAATACTATACAGCTCAAGTACTATCAATCTAGAGAGACCTTTTGCCACTTCTATAGATGAAACCTTTTCTTTGAATCTACTAGGTAAGACATAAAATTTTTTTGGTAGATTTTATCATCAAATTGTGCTTCACCAAGCATAGTTATCTTGCTAACAATCTCATCTACTTGGCTGAAGAAATTGCTAATATTTTCCTTTTCTTCCATCCTTAAAACATTAAAATGTGCTCTTAAGGTCAATAGCTTAAACTTCTCTACTTTATCATCTCCTTCATAAATATCTTAAAGATGCTCCCATATTTCTTTGGTCAACTGAAGGTGCATAATCTTCATACACATTGCTCTATCCAAGTCACAAAGTAAAACATTCATAGCTTAGGCATCATATACAAGATTGTTAGTTCCTCTACTAACTACTAAATATCATCACCATGAGCTAGAAGATATGTCTTCTTGAGCTTTCATAGAGGATAAACTAATCCATCAAAGCATGGAGCTTTGTTAGATGAGAATCCCTAATTTTTTATAATGTCCAAGATAAAGGAGAATTTACAACATATATGGTTAAGTCAAGAGGTGTTGACTAGGCTGTAATACCAATTGTTATTTCCTGGATGTAGCTAAAGGCATTGAGAGAGGGAGTGAATCAAGGCCTTCCAAAAAAATCAAATTAAGCAGAGGTTATCAAAAAGACCAGTAGAAAACCCCAAATTAACCTAATACAAAAAATAAAGCACATATGTAGAAAGAGTAAATCCAGATCAAGCTTTTAAGGTAGTTTAGATAATAAATTTTTTGTCCTACATCCACTATAAAACTCTCCCCAAATGATAGGAAACATAGTAATTCTATTAAACAAAGGAAATTTAGAGGGCTTCTTTTAGAATCCTTGACTAAGTACCAATCAAGCTCAAAGTCATAGAAATATGTTTTCACAACATAGAGAAAGAGGTAAATACCAAGCTTCCTAAGAAAAGAAATTAGAGCTTGTATAGAAAAGAAACAAAGAGAGAAGAAGAAGAGAAGAACAAAAAAAGAAATTCTAGTTTAAGCACTAGGACAAAAACTATAATTACCCAAGCTAAGATCAATAGCTTCAATTTATAGCCTTCATCTATTTTAGACATTTTCATAACCATTTATTAAGCCATTACTATTATGCTAGAGAATATTGTGAAGTAATATGTTGTAGCCATTACCAATCTTCTAGAAGGGTAGTTGAAGAAGAAAGCATGCTCATTACATCTGAGCTTCCATTATTGCATTCAGTCTGAGCTTTAAGTGAGCATTAAAAGCTTAGTAGAGAAGAAATGTTTCATTTCATCTTGGTACTAGTGGCTCCTTCTTGAAGAAATCACTAACTCTACTTATAATGAATCTTTAAGCTCCAACAAAGAACCCCTATTTTCACTAATGGGGTTCAACTTGCTTTTCTAGTAGTATAGACTCAAGATTTTACTTGTAATATTTTTTTAATATGAGCTTAGAAGGCCTCTTTTTATTTTTATTTTTTTTGAAAATAAGGTATGACCTTTCTTTAGTGAGCTCATATATATCCACAAACTAGTTGTAAATAGGTTCTTGCTTTCCTTTTGCTTGGGTCGACATGGCAATGCACACTTTAAAGAAAATTAGAAGCTTTTAATTCTTAATAATTTTTCTTGTTTTTTAATAGGCTTTCTTGTACATGTGATCAAGGCGCTAACATTGTAGAATTATTCTAAAAGAGCTTTGTAGAATCAAAAATTGGTTCTAAAATTTTCCATTATGAGCTAATGTTGCGATATGTCAAGTAGAGTCTAAAAATGATTTTGAAATTTTTATGAGAAGAAACAAGCTTTTCAATGAAGGTTACAAGTGTGGAAGAAATGTTGACATAGTAGAGCCATCAAAGAAGCCCTTTGTAGAATACAAAAATGGCTCCATGAGCTAGTTCTATTCTATGTTTTTTTTCTCAACCTAACATGTTAGATCTAATTGAGCAAGCCCATGTAAAGTGAGAAAATGGCTCTACAAGCTAGTTCTATTTTGTGCTTTTTTCTCAAGTTGACATGGTAGAGTTAATCGAATGAGATTTTCATGGAATAAAAGAATGGCTCTACATGCTAGTTTTATTTTGTGCTTTTTTCTCAAGTTGACATGGTAGAGCTAATTGAACAAGCCCTTCATAAAATAAAAAATGGCTCTACAAGCACTTTGTTGATATGGTAGGGCTAGTTGAACAAATTTTTATACAACAAAAATAAGCCTCTACAAGTTGGTTCTATGTGCTGATGTGGCACACAAACACTTTTCCTTCAAAAGGTAAGTTAAGAGCTCAAATATGCACAAAAAGAAAAGCTCCACTGAAAAGAAAAACCTACAACTAAGTTCAAAATACATAATAGAATTTGCACCTTTAAAACACATCTAATTTATTAATTACAAGGTTTCTCAAAATTATCAGCCCCTATTATCATTTTATGCTTGATAAAATTAGATTTTCAATTCATGAGTTATCTATTGGGGTACATAAAAAATTGTGTTTTTATTGCATCAATTATTTGCTAGGTTTATGAGTTTACTAAGGTAGCATTTTAGTGGCAAAATGTTAAATTTTGAGGACTTTGTTATAAAAAGGGCATTGCAACTATGATCATGACATTAAACAATTGAGTTTAATAGTGTGGTAAGACCTAGCTTTCTAAGAGGTATGCCACAGTTTCTAAGGATGTTAACAATGAAGGTAGTACCAAGACTCAAATAGTAGAGACTCACTTAGATTATTTTTAGAATATGATTAGAACATTATATATAATCATTAGTTTTGTTCCAAAATTATTTTTAATCACTTATAAATAAGTAATAAAGAAAACATGTGACTCATATCATACAAACCATCACAACCCTATCCTTGGAATATAAGCAGTTGTTAATCAATCATGATGAAATAATGAGAAGAGATGTGGTAGGAGACAATTGGAGATTAAGAAGACAATATGTGCAAGCAATGATGAATTGTAAGAGAAGATACTATGCCATAAAGAAGTTAATTAGAATCAAAACCAGAGGGAACTAAAGGTACATGTCCAAAACAGGGAAGCAGTCTACATCAACAAATATAATGGAACATAGTGGTCATTACAATCAATAAAATTCATAATGATGATCCAACAATCAAAAGGTAAATATGTGATTCATAAACACAAGAAGTGAGAAGGATCTAGTTTCCTAACATGAAAAGAAGATCCAAGGTGAACAATTCGTAATTCGATCTAGTTTCCTAAAGAGGAAGAGAAGACCATGTAGAAGGTTATGATAGAGTAAAGAGAATGACTACAAAGAGGAATAGACTATGAATTAGGGAATAGTTCATAATAGGCTAAGTTGTACTAAAAGTATTCATGAGGGTCCAACCCAGGTAAGATTGATCAATGAGGAAAATTCCTAGATGACCTATCATAAGTAATAAACAAAGGTAGACATTGTAAGGATGTAGCCAAAAAAGAAAAAGAAGATATTATGAAGTGATTCATAATGAGTTTATCAAATACCAAGAGTGACTACATAATATGAATAATACAATTATGAAATATCTATAATGATAAATTTTTTTAATCAATGAACTATGTGTTGAGTTTTTTCATAACTTAAATGATTCTTATGTAATTAGAGTTGTCCAAGAGATGTAAAACCAAACTCTAACAATGAATTAGAAATATCCAATGTTATTAGTAAGTTTACTTGAAGACTTGCATATATAATTTTGGCAATGAGGATTAACCAAGATCTATCTTTCCATGATTCCTAGTTTAAATATACAATATTTTATATGGTTTTAAACTATAAAACTTGTAATAATTTTACATATTTTTGTGAATAAATAATAAAATACGATAACTATAAAAAATGTTTCTTTGCCATCCTATCCATGACTAGAAAAAAAATATTTCTCAATAAAAAAGAAAAATAGTAAAAGACTAGAAAGAATACTAATTCATGTTTTATGTTGCATAATGTTGAACTACACAATGTGTACTTTCATCTACTTATTCCACTTGAATTTGCATTTGAAACTAGGTTTGAATCAAAGAAACCCATTTTCTAGAACATTTTCCTTTTTGTTCTTTCCTTTTATCAAGTAAAATGAAAACAATAAAACTTTGGATTGGAAGAATTAAATAATTTTTATGCTTCTAAGTTTTAACCATACCAAAAATATCATGAATCAAAGGTATATTATATTATCATAATCATTAGCATCATCCTATCCTTGTCCTAACAAAATGAGGTCAAATATATGAGTTCCTATTTTGTTATTCAAACAAAGGTATATTATATAAAGCTTCAATGTAATATTAGGAGCATCAATGTTATTAGTGAGACATTGCTTACTTGGTTAAATGATATGCCTTATAATTTGGATGTCATAGGTTCAATTTTGATAACTATGCTAATTTGACAGACCTTTATGATAAACAAAAGTATCATGAAAATAGTTATTAGTTCTAGTTTTGACAGGACACCCCTCCAATGAGGTATTAGGTTAGTGCTAATTATCTTGGCATGGAAAACTCATATCCTAGATTGGATTCAAGTGTGCAAAGATACTAATGGATAAAGAAAAGGAGTTTTGAAATTAGTCTAATAGATCCAAAAGGGTCTCCCTGAATAAAAGTAAAGTCTACAACCAGGAAATTTTATATTTTCTGTGTAAAGTTTTTTATAGTGCTTTATTTTTTAATAATGTTAAAAAATACTAGTAATGTTTTATGTTTACTTCACTCCCTTTGCTTCTTTAAAAATGAATTTTCTGGTCTGATGTTTTTATAAAGTTAAACATACAGAAAAAATTTTCAACTTTTCTGTTAACCATTTATCTTTTTTTAAAGAAAGTTGCCTTTATGTTAAAACTTTCACAACTTTTAATAAACTTGTAACTCAAGAAAACCATACAATCATCGCAAAATTTAGACTGTATGATAGAAGTTTCGAACTAATCTGAAACAAATTTAAATACAAAATACCAGCAACATCGAGACCCAGAAGAAAGGGCTGGGTTATTATTGAGCAACATCGAGACCCAGAATAAAGGGCTGGATTATTAATGAGCAGTAAACATGAAAAAGTATCTTTATGTTAAGTACATTTGTATGCTTGAAATCAGCTACGATAAAACAGAGGACTTATTCGTCGTTCAAAACTTCGAATAGGCATGCAGAAACTTTTCGTTCATCTACAAGCCTTTGTAGGCCAAAAAATCTAAAATTCTAAGTTATTTTCTTCGTGCAGGTATTTTAGTTTTACCCCAGATACAAGGACAAAGTTAAGTCGCTGGCAAGGAAGGATTCCGGTTTTTGGGTTTGGCAGAGGGAATGCTGTTTTCTTTGCTTCAGAAACCGTTGCAGAGAATTTTTCCATAGGAAAGGTACAAAATCCATAGACAAAGTTAGAGAGGACAAATATTACCTAAATTTTCTGTAATAACTAATAAAAGAGTGGAAACCGTAGATGGAATGGCGACCCAAGCAGGGAATACAAACTCTCACTCACCATTGGATGGTCGGATTTGTTTATCCTTATTTTTATCGCGCAAGAGGTGGAAGCAGAACAGTGATATTCATCCAAACGGTTTTTGACACAGCCTGCCACAGCAGACAAAACAAGGTGTGCCTGCAAACATACAGTCAAGTCACTAGTGTTGAAAATGGATGTTGTGGATTATGGAATTCAGTAGGGATAATATTATAACAGAAGAAGATAGGAGTGGATTTAATACCTGCTGGGCTGTGACCTTATAATGTAGACTCTACCCCGTCGAACCTGGTAAGCTGCCTTCCTTCATGACTTCTGTAAAAACGCACCACATCCTATTCGTCATCCAAAGGAAAACAGCTCATAGAAACGAAGCAAGAAAACAGCTCATAGAAACGAAGCAAGAAACGTGAGAATATCATTCAGAGAAAATGTGAAAAATGAAAATTAACTAATTAAGATTCGTTTGAGATACTTTCTCCAAGGAAATCTCATAATGCCTTTATTACCAGAAACCGTTACTACATATTGGAAATCAATTTTTAAAAAGTTACCGCCAAAAAAATCAGAAGATGATACCAAAAAATTGCAGATAAGTAAGATATAATTTATTATTGTGATATATCGGAAGGATTTATCCTCGCAGCAAAATGCTGCAAATCACAAAATAAGGGTCAATTCTTGTTAAAGCTAAATGTTTCATGGCAATTCTACCAGAGTTTTCTCAAACTTAATTTTAAGACTTTATGATCAAGGATTTCCATAGGAATCTTTAATTATAATTTTAGTTACTGCAATACTTATGTGATCCATAAATAATTTTTGCAACTATAGGCATGATTCAGAGTCTCAAACATCATGATTCTTACGATTTCAGGCTTCTGGGATTTTGAATCTTGTAAAGCGTAAAGCAGAGGATAAGCGGCAACTGACAACTCAGACAAAGAACCTCATTTTGTTGAAATGAAGATTTAATTGTTACCATGAACGATTAGCGCTGATTTTTGAAAGGCTTTTCCCACCCCATGATCAGCACCCTGGTCTTGAGTTCTTTCTGTGGCACCATAAACCATCATGGGTGTGTTGCTTTTTACCTGCAAATTGCAAAACAATTTATTGCAAAATGCAAAATATAAATCTCTTAGCAATAATGCAATCTTTGTAGGAAGGCCAAGTTAATGAAATGAATTCAGTGACCAAACTAATGATACAGCAGTCAAGGAGGAAACAATATAAAAATCAAACTGGATTCACTTTTTCATGGATCCTGATTTGCACATTTGTTGTTTGATCATAAGGAGACTATTACCTAGGGTGCCTATGGGTATGGAAATATGGTAATAGTCTTAGTTGAGAGGGCAGGATAGCATTCCAAAAAAATCAGTAAATTATATTGAAAAGTTGAGAATTTAAATTAAATACTATCTTGCAATTCAAGGATATAGTAGGTGACAAAAAATTAAATTTCTGAATTCTCAACATTTCAATTTAATTTACTCATCTTTTTGGAATACTACATTGCCCTCTCTAGGTGAGACTATTTTCAAGTTTTTGTACCCATATGGAAAGCACCTGGGCAATAGTCTCCTTAAATAAGTTTTTTCCCGGTGTGTCCAAAATTTATGCATCAATACTTTTTTAGTGCTAAAAAGAGAGCCCATTTTTTATTTTTCTAATTTTTATTTTTTTGTTGTTCCAAAGCCCATTTTCATTTCTCTTTTTTTTTCGGAAAAGGTCGAGTGTATTAATTCCAGAAAAAATGCAGCTATACATCTGTACAGCTTAGGCCAGAGCTGCTGGCCCCATGCCGCCCAAGGTAGCGCCCCAAAAACAAATCCCCAGGCCTGCCCTGCCGCGGCAAACCCATGGTGGTCGGCCAACACTGAAAGGGCCATTATCCGGCGGACAACCACCCATCAAGAATTACAAATGAAACTAAGGCTGCCCTGGTCTAGCCTCCATGCGACGTTGATTTTCCTGAACAATCTGTCTGATGCCCGTCATGTGGTTCTGAAGGACGCCTGCAATCCAAACCAGCGGCTGGATGGACGACTGGTTAGGGGATGTGGATTGTTGTCCTCTCGTGTTGCCAAAGGTATGATCTTTTATTGTTGGCGCTGCGATATGAACCTCCTCATCAGACTCCCGCCTCTTTCGCTGGTGTTGCTGCCCCATGTTCGAAAACCAGCGCCTAGAATCCGTGAGCTGTTGGAGGCCAGTCACAGGAGACTTGAGGTGGGCGTAAGGATTCATAGCAACGCTGATTTCCTGCCAGAGCTTATGGGTTCGGCTAGCAAGCACAGCCATGGGAGGGAGGACCCTCTTTTTAAAGATACAGTCGTTCCTCACCTTCCACAGAATCCAGAGTGCAGCCAGCGTCGGTGAGTTGCCAGAGAAATCTGGGGGTGAGAGGCCAGTCGTACGCCAGAAGTGCCTGGTCACGTTGCACTCCTGTATGAAGTGCCTTAATGTTTCTGTGTGTTGGTTACACAGAGGGCAGTTGGGAGTGATTGGCAGGCCACGCGTCTGCAGCAAGGCCCGGACAGGGAGGGCCTGATGAAGGATGAGCCAGCCAAAGGTTTTGATTTTCTCGGGGATAATGCCCTTCCAGAGCAGCATCCAGCGAGGATCTGTCGGGAAATTTTTCTGAAGGAGTTGCCTAGGATGTAGTGAGATCTCATCAGCGGAGTCCAGGGACCTGACATGTGCGCACAGCTGCCTCCAAACGTGAGAATCAGTGTTGGACGCGATCCAGGGGCGATATTTCAGCCGTAGGATTTGCTCCCAGAGGGAGGGGTCCTCGTATGACGCGAAAATTCGCCCAAGAATTCTCTGACGCCCCAAGGCGGCTTCAACAGCGAAGGGGAGGATTCCCACCCCCCCCCCTCGCGTTGCGAGGTCGTGCAGTTTTGGCCCATGCCACTAGGTGCATCTTTGTCCCCCCCCCCTACCGCCTGACCACACAAAATTGCGGATAATTGCATCGATTTTGGTGGCGACTCCAGCAGGCGGAGAGGCCATCGATGCAGCAAACCTTGCCATGGACCCCAGCACCGTAGAGGCCAAAACGATTTTCCCTTTGCGAGACAAGAAGCTATTCGTCCAGATAGCTGTGCGGTTTTGAATTCGCATAATGAGGGCCTGCCAAGTCTGTAATCTATGCCAGTTGTGAATGGGGATTCCCAGATATTTATCGTCTGCCTCTCCTGGCAAGATCCCCAGGATTTGGATGATTTTGCTGCGAACCGCCAGGGAGGTGTGCGTGAAAATTAGCGCTGACTTCCTGGTGTTGGGTGCCAGCCCCACTTCCTGCTGAAATCGATGCAGCGCCCTTGTCAACGCCCAGGCTTGCGGCACCGCGGCCCTGGTGAAGATCATGGTGTCGTCGGCATAATGGGCAGAGAGGCAGGGGATGCCGTGCAGATTGAGCCCCTGGACCCCTTCTTCGGCACAATAGGTTTGCAGGAGGCCCATTATCAGCAAAAACAGCAACGGAGAGAGGGGGTCACCTTGACGGAGCCCCCGTGAAAACCCCACAGGTGGCCATCAATGTCTATCGAGAACCGCCCTCCGCGTTGGATCTGCAGGCAGAGCTCCACGAAGGCCTTGTTGAAGCCTTTCGCTAGCATTACCGTCCTCAGAGCTGCCCAACTCACGGAGTCGTAGGCCTTGGTAATGTCTAGTTTGATGCAGAGGCCTAGGAGTTTTGCAAGCCGAAGGGAGTGCTGAATTTCCTACAGCAGCAAGACTTGGTCTTGGAGATGGTGGCCCTTTATAAAAGCAGCCTGATTTTTACCCACCAGGCGAGGCATGAGGGGGCGCAGCCGGGCCACAAGCATGTGAGAAAATAAATGCATCAGCGAATTACAGACTCCGATGGGGCGAAAATCCCCTGGGGAAGTGGGCGAATCCATTTTTGGTAGCAGTACCACGCAGGAGCAGTTGATTTCTTTACGAACCTGTCGCACGCCAGCATGCAGTTAAACGCATCGAGGAGGTTCGCCCCCAACACAGCCTCGAATTCACGGAAGAATTCAATGGGCCACCCGTCTGGCCCTGGCGCCTTGTCTGCCTGCATATTCTGGAAAGCGTTTCGGAGTTCCTGGCATGTGAATAGTTGCAGAAGACGAGCATTATCTACCTGATTTAAAATTTTCTGCACGAGCATGGAGATCGGGACAGTGGGCTGCCACTTCCAGACCTGCTGCCAATACTGCAGGAGATTGTCAGTGCCGAAGTTGGGGTGCGTTGGGTCACCCTGCAGGAAGCGCAGCAGCGAGCGTTGGCGTGTTCCACGGTGTGCCTTCACTGCTGCAAAGAAAAATTTCGTATGTCGATCCCCTGCCCTCAGCCATTGCACCCTTGCCCATTGGCGCCAGTATTTTTCTTCTTCTTGGTGCAGTAGTTGGAGTTCAGCCTGGAGGGAGAGCTCCTCGTGGGTATGGTCGGCCCCTTGCTCCTGTTGCTGCTGAATTGCCTGCAGATTGGCCTGGATCTGGGTTCAGTACCCTTTGAAACCATATTTTTCTGCCAATCCGAGATTTTTGATTTGATGTTTGAGGGTCTTTAACCCCTGTTTCAGAAACTCGCGTGGGTCCTCTGGTGTCGGGTAGTCTTGCCATATCTTCTGAACCAGTTTACCCAGCCACGGCTTGCATAGCCAGGTGCGCTCAAAGCGGAAAGGGCGGGGGCCCAGAGGAACATCACCCATCATCTGGCATATGATGGGCCGATGGTCGTAGGCCATTCGGGCCACTCCGAATGCCTGGATATTCCACGCGGTCATTAGCGCCCTGCTGGCCCAGACCCGGTCAATCCTGGATTGAACCCTCGTTGTGCCTTGTCTACGATTACTCCAAGTATACTTGCAACCTATGATTTCCATGTCGGAGAGATGCTGACGCTGTAACAGGGCAAGAAATTCAGGTGCCCCCGGGGGTTCCTCCGTGTGGTCACCAGTCTTCTCCCAGCTATAGAGCCGTTGGTTGAAGTCTCCAATCAGTAACCAACTGACGTTGTGAGGCATTAGCTTGGCCACCCGCGAAATCTCCTGAAGACGACCTTGCCAATCTTGAGGGCCGTACACATTGGTGATCCACACGCCTGTCCCTGGCAGGTGCACTCTAATGCACCAATCGGAGGTGTCAAGAACGTATGATTCCATCTTAGTGAGTACTGCCAGGCCTCCTGCGCGCCCCCTGCTGGCCACCAGGTGGCTGTGCCACCCTGGCCATTGTAACAAATGGGCCTCTGTCTGCTGTAGCTTTGTTTCTTGTAAACACACAATATCACATCTCTCATCGCGTACCATACTTTGCAGGGTATGGCGCTTATATGGGGTACCTTGGCCCCTGCAATTCCATAAGAGGACCTTCATGGAGATTGTAATTGGTTGTACACTTCCTGGAGTGTGGGCTGCACTCCCAAATCAACGAAGAGCTGTGTGGCCTTGTGCCGATGGGTGCTGTTGTCTGGGTGACCCACCTTGGTTGCTGGCAGGGATACTGCCATCCCCTGAGGGCGAGGCAGGCTTGGCCCTTTGGGGGGTGGGCTGGGCTGAGCCGAGCCTCTACGGGTGTTTAGCCAGGTTGTGACCGGTGGTGGTGACCAATCCTCCTGTGCAGGGTCCTCCTACCTAGACATGGGTGTGTGCGGCGAGCCCTGGAAGCCCTGCTTCGCGGTGATCCTTGCCTGGGTGCTCGCCTGGCTGGGGTCCCCCGTGGCCAGGGTCCCTGCACCCCGCAGTGCGTGGGTGTAGGACTTGGGCGTTGTCGTTGGCTGGGCTGTCTGTCCCTTCTTCGATGTCTCTGTTTTCTCTTTTCCTTTTTTAGTTTTCTGTGTTTTCTCTTTTTCTGGTTCTGTTTCTGTTTCTGTTATCTCTTTTTCTGTTTCCTGTTTTCCTGTTTTCTCTTTCCCGTGGAAGACCTCCGCTGAATGCCTCTGCGGTCTGCTAGGACTGTGGAGTGTCCGGGCATTAGCTGCGGCCTGTCCTTGTGTCCCATCAGCCTTGGGGGGTCACGTTCTACGAAGGGGACCGCCCCCTGGACGTCTAGGCTCGCCGTCGAATACCAGAGGTTTCTGGTTTGCTCGTCGGCCTTTTTTTCCCACTATTTGCCATCTGTAATCTGGGTGGGGTGTGATATGGTCGTGATGGGTCGAGTTGTCCCTTTCCATCGGCAGGTTTTCAAACTGCACACGGACCCTCTCCTCACCAAGATCCGTGTCCAGCACCAGTTCCTCGAGCTGCTCCTCCTGCACGAGAGGCCGCCATACGCAGAAACGCATGAATCCCAGGTATTCCCCTGTCTCGGTGAAGGGATCGAACTTGATAAATTCCCCAAATAGCTTAGGGAGTGACTGTTGAAACTCCGGCGACCAGTATTCTAGGGGAAGGCCATGCAGGCGTACCCAGACTGGTGCTCTCTCAAACAGAGTCAGATCCCGGTGAGCCCCTGGGCGCCAGGGTGCCAGAGCAAGACCGCGTGCCCCATAGAACCAAGGGCCTCCAACTAGTACTCGTTCCCGATCCTCCAGGGCTGCGAAGCAAAGCAGAATACGGTCATCTGCCAGGCATTGCACCGTCACAGAGTCTAAATGACACGCCGCCCGGGCCCAGCGTCTGATTAGGTCGACCCTTGGTCGAACCCCTTCGGACACGAATTCGCCCAGCAGGCAGCGTTGCAGTTTGTCTAGGATGTCCTTGTCTGGCCGTCTAACTTTTATACGCAGCGCTGTTCCTTCTCGAGAGCACTCTCTGAAGACACTAGTCTGCTCCTCCGCCGTAACCGCAGCTGCGTGTCCTTCCGCCGTCTCCCCTCCTTGAGCCGTCTCGCTGACCGCTTCGCTTGAGCCCACTCTGCCTGCACCCGCATCGCTGACCGCTTCACCTGCGCCTGCACTCGCATCGCTGACCGTTGCCGCTCCCACTCCCGCTCCCGCTCCACCCATTTTCCCAAAATGTTCAAATAATTTTCATCTGGTGAAAGCTACTGTTCATTTTCATTTCTCTTATTTCTATTTTTCTACTTTCACTGCTATTCCTATTCTCAATGGCCTATTTTTAGGTTTTTGAAAATTTTTATTTCATTTACTAGAACCCTTTATTTTTCTATTTCCATTTGTAGAAAATTTTTGTTTTCAAGTTTCTAACATTTCTGTTTATGTTACTAGAACCCTCATTTCCTGTTTTTGGTTTTGATTAACAACCATCAATATTTCAATTTTACTAGTCTGTTTTCCTTTTTCTTTCTAGTCTTATTTACAAGTTCATATTTTAGTGGTCCTTACCCTTTTTCCAGCTTTAGTAAGGTGATTTTCTTAATATCATCCTACTTTAAATCTAATTTTCCAAAATATTCACACTTACTATTTTATTTTAAATTTTATATATATTGCAATTTCATGCATTTATTTATATATATATATATATATAGCATATTTTAGTATTTTTTAAAAGAATATAATATTATTTCAATATTTATTTCTTTTTATTTAACATTATAATATTTAATATAATTTTATAATTTACTTTAACATTAATATTTTGTACTTATTTTATAAGCAAACCCTTTCAATAAGAATTACTTACCTCTACCCTTAACCAACCAACTATCTGTTACTTTACATTAAGGAAACAATGAACTTCATGTTTCCCAAATTCTATTCTAAGAACTTGGACTAGGATGGTAGCTAATCAACCCCCAGCTTCCTTGGTGAGCAACCCCTTTAACTTCAATAATTACTAGAATATTCCAAAATCACTCCAGAACATAAACTTGTTTTACGATCCCACAAACTCTCCTAATGATGCCCACCAACATATATAATGTTTCAAAACCTTACTAAGAATCTATAACATTATAAAAAAACAACATAACATGTAGAATATTTGTGACAACTTTTAGAAACAAAGTTACGCAATGGTTTTTGATGCTTCCTAATGCCTCCCATTGGCTCATAACAAGAACTCAAAAATAAGTTATTACTCCAATTTGACAAGTTCACTAGTTTGGTCATAGCATCAAGCAATTTCACAAGCTTGAGGAAAATACTTGGGGAAAATGTTCGAGATTACAACCTAAGATTCTTTTACCAGCTTACTTATGTGCCAAGTGAGATGCACTCACAACCTAGTGGTATCCTCAATTTTTACTTGTCCACCATTGATGCATTCTTTGCCTATGCCATCAAATCTAATGCCAACATAATAGAAATACAAGGAATGATGACTAAAGCCATGGAGTTAAAAAAAAAGTACCCTCATGAATAGCATTCAAACCCAATTCAGAATGATGAGGGTTAGTAATCCCATGCAATCTGACCCTCCACCTCTCGCAAGTTTCCCAACAACCAATGCTATGTTTTAGACTTCTTTCCCTTGTCAATTGATTCAACCTTCAAACAATTACTTTTAAGGTCCCACATCTTCTTCATTCCTACCATCTAACATTGGTTTGAATGATGACCAATCGAAGGCCTTAATTCAATCCATCATAAACCCGAACGGGATATCTAATCCTATTGAACCCTAACTCAAAGCCAAAACTAGATGACCTAGATATTAACTTTACTGCAAAAACTTTTGAATGAAGTAGTAGAATTAAGGTAGAACAACAACAAGGATCATATGCAATCAAAAAAGCCAAGTTCATTAATCAATGATGATTATTGTTATCTCCATAACATGAGCCAACATTATGAGAGGACTTTTCATCAATTCTTGGCATTATATGCTAACAATGCCCAAAGTTAACAAAATCGAAAACCCCTTATTATGGTCTTTAATGTGCCCCATGAAATAGAAAATGAAGAGGTTTCCTCATTATAACAAGTTATGGTAAGTGACCCCAACCCACATAACACTCACTACCGTAGACTTAGTGACATTGTAAACACCAAATAGCAACAAACTAGGAATAATCCTTATATGCCCCCAAGTAGAAGAGTTCCTAATCAAAACAATATAAACAACCAAACCAAGCCATCTCTAGTAAACACCCCACAATGGCCAAACTCCCCTTCTCTACCTAGAAGAGCCCCACCTCAATAGGAAACCAAAGATGTACATAAGACTTATGATATGGTTGAGGATTTAAAAAGAATTAAATCCAATATTTTAATATATGATCTCCTACACTTTAACCAAATGAAAGAGGTGATTTAGAATATAGTTCATACAATTAAAATTGAAAAAGAAAAATCCCCAATCCCCAAAAGGCAAGTTCACTTTGCAAAAAGTCCAAATGCACTATTAGTATAGAATGCAAACAATTCCATGTTAAGCAAGATAGATCAATCTCCTTTCCTAAGAGCCTTGATCATTTTAGAGAAGAATTTCCACAATTATTTGATGGATTCTAGTGCAACTGTTAGTGTTATGCCACTTGAAGTATGTAAAGCTTTCAGAGCACAAATGATACCACAAATAAAAAGTGTGATTCAACTTGATGGATCCAATGTACTGATTGTAGAGTCATTAAAAGGAGTGAAAGTACAAATCAAACAATACCCTACATTTATATGTTATATAGATATCCTAGTAGTTGACATGTCATCCACTTATGGTGTGCTCTTATTTAAGACTTTTGGAGCCAAGTTTGGGGACTTCTTAAGGTCAGATTTTTCAAAATCATTAATCCTTATCAAAGGAAAATTTGAATATATGATTATACCTAGAGAACCCTTTTATAAGCAAGTGGAACGACTTTCGATCTACAAAAAAAATCTCTAAAAAATCAAAACACCAATCCTTTTGTTAAAATGGTTGAGCTAGGACATGGTGAATATTTGATGAATGATGATATGGGAAAAACTCCAAGCATAAACCCTTTTGTGTACATGTATTCTACCCAATATTATCAAGTTTTTACAAAGTATGAAAAGATGTATGAAGATACTTTACCATACCACCAACATGATGGAAGAACTTTTCTTTTTCATGAGCCATCACCTTTAGGAAATGATAAAGACATAAGTGAGATCCTATCCCTCAAAACATTAGAAGGTGCACCAAATTTTGATGATGCATCCATTGAACATGTTCCTAGAGAAGCTATATTAGATGACTTACCAAGACCTAGACCTAGGATTGAAACTTATATGAAAGAAGAACTTGATGAACTTCTAGGATCTAGAATTAATCATCTCATGAAACATTTAAATTTAGCTCCTAATAGAAAATGGGCAAGCAAATTGCAATTAAGTCTTGAGTTTCGTAATCTTAAGCATTGACCAATTGTTAAATGATGCCTTAACAAGAAACATGTAGGTAAAGCCTTTAAGATAGGAGACTTGGTCCTAAGAAGAGGTAGAGAATTTGGTCGAACCAATCCTCAAAGTAAGTTCTCTCCTATATGGTTAGGCACATTCTGAGTTATAGATGTCATTGGCCCCATTGTGTACAAAATTGCTAAGATGCAAGAACATAAGTTACATAGGAACTTTAATATATTTCATCTGAATTATTTCTACTTAGGTGCCCCACATCAACATTTGATAGATCTTTTTTTTTTTTGGAAAAAATCGAGCGAAATTGTATTCCCAAAAAAGAATGCTATACATCCGTACAGCGCAGGCCAGAGCTACTGGCCCCACACTAACCGTGGACCCTAACCCTAAGTCCCCGACGAACCACCGTCGCTGTGGACATCCCCACAGGAGGGCCGTAGGTCCCATCCCTGACCATTAACCAGAGCACATTCCTGAACTGGGCACTTCCCGAGTGCTCCCCACCCCCCTCCCCCGCCCCCACCCGCTAGCTTTTGGGGGATTTGTGGTTGGAGCTTTGACTCTCTTCGAATGTTTGCAGCCTCAAAACCGGCTCCCTTGGGCCTGCCGTCAGGCGCTATCAGTTTTCCTCTATTATCTGGGAAATGCCCATCATATGGTCTCTGATAACGTCTTCAATCCAAAGCAGTGTCGAGATGTGTGATTGCGGGGGGGGGGGGGGGGGGGGGNGGACTGTCAGGAAGTTGCCCCCCAGTTTTGTCTCTAGGGCCATCATTTGCCTTCGACTCTGCACCCCCCAGGCCCTGCCCCAGCCTATCCCACACATTGTGAGCAATGTGGAGGACCCTGGGGGGCGTAACCAAGTCCCTGTCTGCAGCCGCAGTACACCCCACTCGGGTATTGTGTCACCTCCACTTCTGTTGCTGCCTCGGCGCTAGTTTAGGCTACAGCCGAAGTAGCAGAATTAGGGTCCTAGCCTGCCAAAGAGCTGGGATTACCCCAGGGTGCCGTTGTTGTAGAGACTCCTAGAGAAAGGGTGGAAGGTTAATGGGAGTCTCGACACGCATGTTCTGGAGGAACCTAAAGTACACCCCATTCAGCTTGTGGTGTGAGCCTGATTGAAAGAAGCACTGCTCCACTAGCTCCACCATGGCCCACCAGTCTGGCAAGAGGGCCATCCCTCGTATGTGCCCGTTGGTTGTCTTGGGGATGGGTCCCTGGAAGAATTCTGTCGTCATGGTGTGTGATCCCACGACCTAGGGAATCCGATCCCCCTTAGCGGGTGCGCCAATCACGGCAACCACAGTGTCGACAGTCACCAAGATTTGGCACCCCTGGAACACAGCGACCTCCCCCCCCCCCCCCCC
>MNCI01036030.1:70451-85698 GCA_015680685.1 Gnetum montanum
CCGCCCCCCCCCCCCCCCCAAGTTTGTGTAGAACAGTTGGATATCCATCTTCGGGTCGACCTCGATGTGTTGCAACATGTCGATCCACCCCATTCATGTAACACAATGGCAGAGCTCTGGTCGATTTTGGACAGCAGTGGCAGGAGGCTCCAGGTGAGCATGCGTACCCATGACCATAGTAATTTCACGCCAAATTATGTGAAACCTGCAAGCGAGTGCGGCCAATGGAGGAAGATCCGTCCCTTTAAAGACTTGATCATTCTTGGCCCACTAGAGGGTCCACAATGCCGCCAGCATCTACGAATTTCCAGAGAACTCAAGCGGGGGTAGGCCGACTGTACTCCATAACTACCTGGCTATGTGGCATTCATGCAAGAAGTCTTGCAGTGTCTCGGTGCACTAATTGCACATCGGGCAAACAGTACAGATGGGCAAGCAATGTGCTCGTAGCTGCTCGCGAACGAGGATCGCCTGGTGAAGGACCAGCCACTCGAAGGTTTTGATCTTTTCCGGTAATATGGCCTTCCACAGCCGCATCCATCAGAGGTCGATCACAAATTGACGCTGAAGCAGTTGTCGAGGGTGCATGGTGACCTCATTCTCATGGGCGAGCGATTTGACGTGAGCACAGAGCTGGCGCTAGACTAGGGAATCGGAAACGGTAACCTCCCAAGGATGACACTTGATAGATCCTTAGTTGCATGTTTTCTTTTCCTTTCACCATGCATTTCATTTATATATAGTTGCATTTGCATATTTTTGTTTGTTTTCATTAGTTTTTTCTTAGCATATTAGTTTTGGTTTGATTTTTTATGTTTTTCATATGATTTTAGTAATCCTTATGGTCATTTAAGTTACTAAGCATTGGGTCATAATAACACCATTGAAAAATAATATAAATATAATGTTTTATATAATATATCTTATTACTATTACATAAAGTCTTCTTTATATTATATATTTCAATAATCCTACAATTCTTCCTAGTTTGTTTCAAGGTTTTAGTTTTATTAGTTATGTTAGATTATGAAGGATGAGATTTATGCTAACTTATCATGTAATCATTATCATCATGTAAGTGTAGGATATTTGATATTGGAGAATGTTTAGTCGCAATCCCTAGGTGACCTTAGAAAATGTCATTTTCCCCTCTCATAAGTCCCAACCCCCAAGGATGATGATCCATGGCTACCGTATGAACAACACGGTGAAGTGTGTTCATCTCTACTTGAAAATCCTTAGCCACCTAGGAGACTTGCTATGATGCCATCATATTGTAATTAAAGACATATACATGAGGGTTGAACTACATCATGGGCAAAGTTTCAAAAGAACTGTGTTCTTTGGCAATGTGTTTAACTGGCTAAACTTGTGTTGGAATTCCTACCTCAAGAATGAAGTACACCATGAGCAAAGTTTCCTTAAACAAAAAAGAAAAAATTATGATCGTGTTCATTGACAGTGTAATAAATATTTAAGTGTAAGGGGGTCCAATAGCAATATTCACCCTAACCTTCATTTCCTCTTTTAAACTTATTTCTCCAAAAATAAAAAATAAAAAAAAATCTTAAGAAAAAATTTGAAAGTTGCGGCTAACCATGATCTAATATGAGTTTGTCTTCCCCATTAACTTTAGTATAAGTCTCATGCTCAAAGTAGTCCACATACTTTTTACCTTTACCTTATGAGAATATTGGGAATGAGATCTTAATTATATATTTTAATTATATATATATATAGATGTATGTAGTTAAAATAATGAATTATATATTTAAATTTTAATTAAATAAAATGGTGTAGTAAGGGTGTCCATCTAGTTTTCTTTTGATTATATAATTATTTTTAATCATGTTTTCAGTATAGTTACCTTTCAAATTTTAATTTGTCAGTTTTGTAATGTTTTTGATTTTTGTTGTGTGAATGGACTATGAAAAGTTGTTACAACTGCAAACCTGAAGCTATTTAGATTTCAGTTCTCTGGGAAATGGCAGCACAGACAGCTAATATTGTTTGTTTCATTCTTCAGCTGGTGTTTTGATCTGATTTGTAGGCACTGAAGCTGCATTATCATTCAGTCATGGTTGCAAATTTGCAACGACTCTGGTGCGGATACAACGGTGGCTATAAAAGGGAAGGGAAGAAGCGAACCATCAGATCTAGGGCCTCCCCTTCCGCAGGTCTAGGCAGCAACCAGAAACCATTGGTATTCTGGCGCCAAAGTCAGCAGGGGAGGATCATCGGATCCTTGTGGGGCACATCAGGCCTCCGTGCAGTCCTAGCAATGGAACCACGAGGCAGTGCAGCAGCGGCCAACATGACTGCCGCGCGTCAACAATAGATGGGAAGATAGCAGAAGGCGCACGAACTGCAGCAGAGGGCCCATGACGGTACCAGCGGCTCCGCATCAGGCACCAGCGGTGCGGTTGTGAGATAGTGCGGCAACCTCTTTTTTTCCCCACTTTCACGGGAGCAAATCAGCAGGCGACAGGTGGTGGTCAATTGCTGCAGGTAGTGGCAGCATTTCAGCCTCTCCTCTCTCCACGGCCAGAGGAAACGTGAGCAGATGGCAGCAGGCGGTTTCCTTGACCACCGCGTTGCAGATGGCGTTGTCAGAAATGCAGGTGTGCATGGCAGTTGAAGTGATGGCCTGGCCTCTCTCTCTTTCCATTTCCACCGACACCACAGTGGAAGATCATGGAAATTTAATTTTTTTTCACCTACTCTATTATTGAATTGTAATATAGTATTCAATTTAAATTCTCCACCTTTTAATTTAAATTGAAGCACCTGCAATAGTTTCCTTAAACGAGATTTCTTTTCTCAGTGTTGTGTTGTGCATTCAAAACTTATTCATCCACACCTTCCTATGGGAAGGAGCCACCAAGTAAAATGAATTAAATGTAAAATCGAAATGCTATTTGCCATGTTCTGTGTTCTTGAGCAGCAGGGCTGTCATGGTCCTCTCTGTTTCTGGAAAATAAACAGAGAATACGGATAAGTTGCTTGTTTGTTAGTGGGCAATAACTCGATCCAGCCAGGGTCTCTGTTTCTGGAAAATTAAAGGAGAATACGCATAAGTTGCTTGTTTATTAGTCAGCCAGAACTGGGTCCAACTTGGGGGGCAGGTTCTTGCAAAATAGTTCAGACTTTTGCTATGTACCGACTTCGAGGACCAGTTTTGGAAAACGAACATTTAACCTCTTTTTTATCACATGTGCGTAGTATTATGTTTAAGGTTGGAAAGGAAACATAGGTGTTAATGGGTTGGCATTAACTTTTGTGAAGAGCCAAATCAACAAACTTGAATTTTGTTAGGGAGGGCTCGGCGCGGGTTAGTTTATACGTATTGTGTGAATTAAAGCACAGACCACAAATGTTAAAATTGCCATAGAAATTAGCCAAAGGGATAAGCAACAGGAGAGCAAAATGTTTTTGGCTGGGATAATTGCACATTTGACATAGAAATGCAAACTCATGGCCTAGTCCAGAAACTACCCCTCGTATATCGATGTACGTATACATTCTTAAACTGTTGAATGACCTGTGGACTCGAAAATTACGTCATCCAAATTTTCCTATCACTTTTACAGCTTCATAGAGATTTCCTTTATCTAGAAATCTCAGAAAGGTTAGTCTATCCGAAATTATGATTTAAATAAAAAATTGTGTTTAGAGTTTAATATGATGGCAATATGAATCTGTTAAAAGTAAAATATTAAATTTGATATACAATACGTATCCGAATGCATCTTAAAATAATGTGATATTTGCACGTGCCATGGACCATGCAACCTGGAAAATGCATGTTATTGTCACACACTTGCACAAAGAAACTTCATGACTAGGTTCATGGATTGAAACAGTGAATGATATATAGCACATGTGACCTGATTATCCATAATTTGATTCTTTAATCTTTTTGGGTTCTCTGCATTTAATTTGGGTTTCTGCACCTGGAATTACCGCAGATGCAGCTTTTCTTTGCCCAAAAATATCAGCATTTTAACCGTAGCGAGTACCTGGACAACCAAACCAGAACCTCCAAAAATTTAAGGCCCATGGGTAAAATCTGACAAGGCTTCCATTACGTTGTAAAATATTTCACAAATTTGGTAGCAAAGTTTAAATTTCCTTTCTATTTGGCATGGATTTCGTGAGATGTGTCTGGTGGCAAAGGATGGTCTATTGATTAGATTAGACCCTTAATGATATAACGGTTGTGTTGTGTGATCGTTGTGGCCTGTGTGCTGTGATGCTTATTTTAAACAAAAACCTAACTACTATGCTTGTTGCATGTATCGTAGCAAATTTTAAATTTTAAGTCATACAAGTTTTTTGTTATAACATTATAATGCTGTCTCAAAGGGGTAGTCATAGTGGTAACAAAAATAAATCATACAAGTATTTTGCTAATATTATAATGTTGTCTTAAATGGAACTCATCTTGGAGGGCTCACATGCACAACCTACAAATGTGCTCTTTTCAAGAAACTTAAATCCATCTTCCACTTTCAATTATAAGATGATGATAACTTAAGTGAAGCTTGTTAGGAATACTACCTAAAAAGTAACGAGCTTCTACATCTAGTTTATTAGATCTGATGTAATGTAAATAAATTTATTTCTTCCCTTCTAGATAATGTTAAAACCTTATGTGTGACCAATTGGTGATTGCACATTCTCCTAAGAGATATTGCATTTTCTTAACCATTACATTCCCAAAAAATACCAACCATAGTCCCATGAATACTCAACAACTACTTTAAGGAATTTCTCTTACCTTGAGACATGTAAGCTATGAGTATATATAATGAATTGACATAAGGCTTTTGCTTCTTAAGGTAGTAAATCACATCCACATAATAGTATTGAGTAAAGTGTTTGTATCTTCACTTCGAACTCATTGAGAAGAAAAGTTTTCTACACTATCTCAATATTATTTTAAATTTTAGCATTGAGTCTATATTCCTAAATGCCATATCCATATAATATAGTAGGATAGATGACAGTGTGAAAAAATTATTTGCTAACCTTCCAAGTCTAGAATCCTAAATCCTTGGACTCATTTTTGAAAGCATACAAAGTCTTAAAACCTTCTACTATTCTTTCTTGATGCACATCCTTTACATGTAAATGTTCTTATAAATGAAACCAAAATATTTAAAAAACACACTATTTGAACATTTGTACCTCCAAAATGAAAGTTATAAGAAGTATTTCTTGTATCCCAAATCATAAATTTGGTTTTATCCACATTGACTTGAAGACTAGAAGAGTGAAAATAAATTTATAAAATATGTAACATATTTTGCATACCTTCTATAGTAGTAGAGATCAAGGTAGCAGCATCTATATATAAAAGAAGATTCACTGCTTGGGATCTAATTTTGATAGCAGTATTATTTTTCCTATTACATAATTATTCTTTCATTTCATTAATAAAGATAACAAATAGAGTTGGAAAAAAGGGATAACCTTACATAACTCAAATTTTTCTTTGGAAATCAAATATTTTTTTGAATTGTTGTACGTAATTTTAATAATCACTTCCTCATACAATCTTTAAGTTACCACAATTATATCTGAAGGGAGGTCAATTTTATGCAAGTGTAACCATAGTTTTGTATGGATTATAGAATCATATGCTTTTGTAAAATCAATAAAATAAATAAAACAAATTTATTAGGTCTTTTTGCAAACTCTATGTAGTATTTAAGAGTAACTAAGTAATCAATAGTGAAGTGATTTTTTCTAAAACCTACTTGACATCTTACCTTGACGTAGTTAATTTTAACCTAAGAACTAATTTAGATTAATATTATTTACTTTTGTGTAAAATTTAGATAAATACTTTTCCTTAAAATTTAGATTAATATCTATGAGATCATGCATGTTAAATCATGATAGAATGAATGCAACAACTTCAAGTCTAAACATGTAATCACTTAGTAATTCTTGCAACGTTATCACTTGGTTAACAGTTTATTGCTTAATAATCTTGGTAGTGGTGTGTGAGTTCAAAACATGTATGATAAGTAGTGATTGGACATTGGTTTACTTTCTTATTCATTAGATTGCTTTCTACTTTCTAAATCAATTTATTAAATGTTGAAGAATATTACGATCATATGACTCTTATTAAACTAACCCATATTCTATAGAATTACTACTAGTCAAAGTGGGAAGATAACAATGCATGATTAATTGTTAATTCCCTAGGTATTAATGTTAGTACCATCCATGAATTATGATATGGTCTACTGTAAAACTTGTAGATTGTATAGTGAAGTGTTAGGCATACTTGATGCTATCAACAAACATGAATATTTACAAGAAAAACTAAATTGCATCAATGCTATTCCATCTACATGGCTTGCAAAGGATATCTTGAATAACATTGATGAAGTAGCATTAATATCATCTCAATCACACATACATGGTGATCTTACACTAAATCCCTTGTTACAAAAGGATAGGATATTAGTTAGTTGTTATACTTGGGATGGCATGTAGTTCCATCCAAATTAGACACATGTACCTAAAAAATGTCTTATGGTTTCTTTAACTTCAATCATAAACCACATACAAAACATTCTTCCATAACTTCACAATGATGCCAAATATATCAACTTGAAATCCTTATAAGAAATTTAATAAAGATGGAAAATTACAACTTAAAATACTCATTGATCTCCATGGTCATAAAAATAAACATAACATATATATTACTTGAATATGCATAATAGCACATACCTAACACATACTAAAGGCATAATATGATTGTATGCATTTGCATTAAGTTATACAAGAGATTTTGAATGCATAGTTGCGAAGTCTAAATTAGTCAGCTACATTAATGCATGCCCACTGACATAGCCCCATCACCACATCCTTGGATGCTTTGACAGATATGTGTCGATACTAATCCTTTATAAGCATATACAAATATGCATACCATATGCATTTATGACATCTTTGACATTTTCAAAATTACTTGGGCAAAGAGGGTTAGCATCTTTTTCTTTATGAATTTTGAGCTCTCTATTCTTCTTTCTTACGTTCCATAAGAAATTTCAAACTTTCAAGGCTTGTCTTAGTCCTCCTATACTTTAATACTATATTAATATAACATAAAGAACTTTATCTTCATAAGTCCATTTAAGGCCAAAAAACTATAGTTAGGATTATCTTTTTGTATACTTTTTATTTATGCATTTAATTTAAATTTTATTTAATTATAAAACTAAAACTAAAATCCTCTTAGAACTAATTTAGTTTTAGAGAATTTTTTAAGTCCATAACTTAGCATTGGGCATTAGAATAGAACTTTTGACCTATGCTTTATATACCAAGGCTCTTAGCACCAAGCTAACACCTCATTGTTAAAGTTAACTATAAATAGATATTATAAGGAATTTTTCCATCCCAAATTATTTTACTATTTATGCTCTTGATCATCAATTTGTGGTAGTTTATTAGATTAAGGTTAAATGGAAATCCTTGGAAAATGTACCATTGACTAATTATTTATAGAATATTATAAGTAATTAATAAGGTTGTTAAATTATGTAATACAAATAGGACTGAAAGTAAATACATATATAAAGGTTTGCATTTGAGAATACTTGATTTGTTAAAAAATTACTAAGATGACTTGGTAATTTTCTTATTGATGTTTTCAAAACTACTAGTAAATACAAATGTAATAAAATTATTGCTTTAATTTCAAATACATGAAATTTTGTAAGAAAAAGCATAACATATAAGAAAATGCAACAATGACTTGCACATTCTTTAGTCATTTTTAAATTAATTATTATAACAAAAGCATTTCTCTTACAACAAAATGGACTACAAAGTGCATTAATGAAGATAATGTTTTGACTTTTCTTTTAAAAAATATAATTATAGATTGTTTGAGTGGTTAGCTCATTGTCTTATTAGGCAATGAGTTGCTAGTTTCAGTTACGCTTGAGGCATTCTTATATTCTTCTAAAAGTTGTTGTCTTTTAGTTTTTCTTTAAGCTTCCTCCATAATTTTTAAATTTAAAATTTATTTTTATGAAAAGCCATCTTAAATAATTTGAAGAGAGTTAGAAGGTCTTGAAGTCTTCAAACTCTAGTTCCAATCTTTGAGTAATTTTGTTGAAGATATATATATATATATGGGAATTTGTGACTTTCAACTACTATTAATAGTATTACTTCCCTTACAATCGGATAGCCCCCACCTTATAAATATTGCACTTTGCTATGTCACTCCATGTTATTGGTAGAAATAATTATGTATAAATTTAATTGTTTTATTAATGTAAAAGTGTCTCATCGTAGGACCTCTAGTCCCATATTGGAAATTATAGTTTCATTAGCAGGAGTTTTAATTTTTCTATTTTTTTATTGTCATCTTTGCATCTCTATTCTAAAATCTATTGCATGAGTGAAGTTAATATGGTTGTGAATGATGCCAACTACTATTGAAGAACCTTATTCATTTGGTTTTCCTATTGTGGATTCTTTGTTTTTGGATATTATCCTCTTTTAATAAAAGGGAAAAACCTAAGGATTTTTATTTTATATAGCACTAGAATGTAGATTTAACCTTGTGTTCTCACTTGCTAATGTGATGTTCAAGCCAGTATGTAGAAGTAGCCTTTTGTTGATGCATTGTTTCAACAAGATAAGTAAGCAAAATTTCCACCACTCCCTCCTTTGTGATAAGAATTAACATCGAATTAAATAATAGATGTAAGAACAAAGTAGATCTGAGAAGGAACAAAAATATTTTATTCTGATATGGTACATCAAAGTTACTCTTAAATGACCTATTTATAATAGGCTAAGTCCAGCAAACTCCCATTCGTTTTCTAACTAAACATGGAGGTTAGAATTACATCATGATAACCCATTAAACTTAAATTGATTCTTGTAACAGAAACATGATTAACTCCCATTCTTTTCTAACTGAACATATAGGTTAGAATTACTAACAGACTCGACTATAACTTAAATTGATTATTGTAATAGAAGCAAAATTAATAACTAACATCCCCCTTAATCCTATTTTTGAAAAACCATCATTCCAAGCATACACTTTAATTTGGAAAATGTATCATACTTGAATGGTTTGGTGAGAATGTTTGCCACTTGGTCTTTGGACTTGCAATAGACCAACTCAATTGCTTTCTTTTCAACTTGATCTCTTAGAAAATGATAGTGTATGTCAATGTGTATACTTCTTCCATGTGTGATAGGATTCTTTGCCAAGTCAATTGCAAAAATATTATCAATAAAGATCTTCATTGGACTCTTGACTAGAGCATGGATTTGGCTCATCACATTGCCTAACCATATTGCTTAACATGCACTTGAAGCTACAACAATGTATTCCACCTCACAAGTTGAAAGTGCAACTATGGGTTGCTTTTTTGATGACCATGAATAAGCTATAGCACCAAAATTAAAATAATAACTAGAAGTGATTTTTCAATCATTTAATAATCCACCAAAATCATTGTTAGAATACCTTATGAAAGCACAATTATTAAATGAGGAATAGAATAAACCATGATCAAAGGTGCCCTTTAGGTACTGTAGGATTCTTTTGGCCACCTACATATGAAGTTGATAAGGAGATTCCAAAAATCTACTAATTAAACCAACACCATAAGAGATATTCAACCTTGTGCATGTTAGGTATCTCAAACTCCCAACAATTTGCTTGAAGTAAGTTGAATTAGCAAGTGTCCCTTCTTCATTCTTTGACAATTTTTTGCCAACCTCCATGGGAGTTCTCACAGGATTACAATCTTGCATATGAAACTTCTTCAAGAGTTTAGTATCATACCTCTTTTGACAAATAAAAATCCCATCTTTTCTCTAAACTACTTCAATGCCAAGGAAATATGACATGAGGCCAAGATTTGTCATTTTGAGCTCATGCATCATGGACTTCTTAAAATCTTTAATCATTTTGAGATTATTGCCCATGAATATTAGATCATCAACCTAAAGACATAACAATAATATATCATGAGAATAATTAGTCTTCACATATAAAGCATGTTCAGATGGGCACTTCTGGAAACCAACCTTATAGAAGAAAGAGTCAATGCACCTATTCCATGCTCGTGGCACTTGTTTGAGACCATACAATGTTTTCTTCAATTTATACACCTTATCTTCACTTCCCTAATTCATGAATCTAGGTGGTTGCTTGAAAAAAAGCTCCTCTTCAAGTGAGCCATTTAGAAAGGATGACTTCACATCCATTTGATGGATTTTCTACTTCTTCTAAACAGCTAACACAATAAGAAGTCTAATTGTTTCAATTTGAGCAATAGTAGAGAAAACCCCTTGGTAGTCATAGCCAGGCCTTTACTCAAATCCCTTTGGCATAAATCTTGCTTAATGTCTCTTCACCTCATCATTTGACTTCACCTTTGTCTTGAATACCCACTTTACATCAATTACTTTGTGATTGTGTGGGATGTCAATGAGTTCTGATGTATTGTTTCTTTCAATTTCCTTGATCTCCTCATTTATGGCATTCACCCATTTAGGACCTTGAATTACCTTATGGAATGTCACAAGTTCACTATTTGCAAAGAAGACAAAGTGTACCAATTCTTCATGATTATCAACTTCATCATCAAGAGTTACCTCATAGTCTTGTAGGCATATTGATTATTGGCACTGCTACCTTGGCCTTCCAGATTCTACTACAACTTGTAAAGTGGAACTTTCTTGAGTAGAGCTTAATGTAGCTTCATTTGTGATAGAAACTAAAACTTCCTTTTTAAGGATATAGATTTGTTACTTCTAGGAGTCTTTGTGTGAATTAACATCCTATTTCCAATCCTCTTCTTTGGCAAAGGTCACATCTTGATTGATAATCACCATCTTTGTTACAGGATTGAATAGCTTGTATTACCCATGCTTATAGCCAACAACAATAGTCCTCTTTCCTTGATTATCTAGCTTTGTTCTCATCTATGTTGGAGCATGAGCATAAGTAATAGCACCAAACACTCTAAGATGCTTCACACTTGGCTTGAAGCCACTCCATGCTTCTACAAGGATGACATTCTGCACACTCCTTGTTAGAGACTTGTTTAACAAGTACATATAACATGAGACAACTTCACCCCAAAATGAATTGGACATTCCTTTCACATTTAGCATGCTTCTCACCATGTCCATTATAGTTCTGTTATGCCTTTTGGCTATGCCATTGTGTTGTGGGATGTAGGAAAAAGTGACTTGATGCTTTATTCCCTATTCTTCACAATATTCATTGAATTCATTAGAAGTGTATTCACCTCCACCATTAATTCACAAAACTTTAACATGATAACCACTCTACCTTTCAACAAGCACCTTGAACTTCTTAAAGCAATCAAAAACTTCATACTTTCTTTGCAAAAGATAAACTGACATTTTTTGAGTAAAATCACCAATAAAAGTTAGGAAATACCTATTATTTCCATTTGACAAGGTGTTCATTGGGCCATATACATCGGAATGAATGAGCTCTAGTGGTTGCCATTATTCTATTGCAAATGACATTCTATGATGCTTTCCAAGAATGCAAGCTTCACAAAATTGTTCTTGATGGTGAATACTGGGCAAACCTTTCATCATATTTTCTTTAGCAAGCAATTTTAAACTCGAAAAGTTTAGATGTCCAAAGAAAAGGTGTCACAGCCAAGGCTCATTATTTATAATGGCATTAAGACAATTATAAACACCACTAGAAATATCAACTTGAAACATATGATTCTTTGTCAAAGGGGCCTTGAGAATGAGTGTACCTTTATAATAAAAAATGGAGAGTTGATTGCCATGAAGGTTCATGACATACCCCTTTTCTAGCAACTGACCCACACTAAGTAAATTACTCTTCATACATGGTAGAAGACATCAAAAATATATTTATGATAAGGATTTGTCCTTTTCCCATCATTGGGATACTAATATCAATAGCAAATATGAATTAGGTGTGAAAGGACTCATCAAGAATAGTAGATAACTCCTTTTTGTCACACATATGATTGGTACACTTGGTGTCAAGAAACCATGTATGGTAGTTTGGTGCTTCACTAGTTGTAGTGACCATCAAGAGAGCATGATCACCATCATCATCTTCTTCTTATGCATAGTGAGCCCTTTGAGTATTATCCTTGTATCTACACTCATTTGAATAGTAGCCATGCCTATGATAAGAGTAACATAAAACATTGGATTTGTCATACCTTCCTCTATCACATCCATGGCCACAACCTCTTGAATTTTTCTGATGACTAGAATCTAATTTTTCTTAGTCCTTGCTTCCAACTCCATGAGTTCTCATTCTCTTCCACAAGAACCATCATGCTTTTGGCTTCTTTCACCACCTTAATCACCTTTGATGGATACTTGGCCTTGAAACACTTGCTCAATTGGATTCTTAACTTTCTTCTTGTTCATTCATTACTGATGGGCTTGCAAGATGGTAGATAATTCCTCGATAGTCATTGAACAGAGATCATGTGCTTCTTCTATCACCACCATGATATGTTCAAATCTGGAAGTGAGTGACCGTAAAATATTCTCCACTTTAGCCTACTCTTTGTACTCCTCTCCATATTTTTTAATTTGATTTATTAGAGAAAGAACAAGACTAATATAAGTAGCAATAGTCTCATAAGACTCCATTTGTAAAAGCTCATATTGACATCTCAAAGTTTGGGGCTTATCTTCTTAACTCTATCTACAACTTTGTATGACATCATCAAGGTATCCCAGGCTTGCTTTGATGTGGTTGCTCTTGCAATCTTTTCAAAAACTTCATCATTCATCTCTTGATGAATGAAATATAATGCCTTCTTATCTTTCTTCTTGTTCTTACAATGGGCATTCTTTTGTGCATTGATTACATTTGTTGCAAGATTAGAAACACTATTTTCCACAACATCCAACAGCTCATGGAAATCAAAAAGCACCTTCATTTGGACACTCCACCAATTGTAATTTTGTCCATCCAAGATAGGAACTAAAATTTGAGTCGAGATATTCATAGGAACAGCTCAGATACCTGTTCTTTGGAAATGTCCCCGACGCTTGCAACATGCTGCCATGGATCAAAAAGTTATTAACGTTGCTGAGAATGCATAGAGGAGAATCAATATGGTAGTTTCCATCCTCCAGATGAATCTGCACTCCTCCAAGATCACGCATGGCCGACAGAAGATACTGTTTGGCAAGCTCATAGTGTCATTAATGGCCACCATAAATTCTTCATCCGATGCTAGAGTTGCTAGGGTTCCTTGTACTTGGTAAGATCGTGACGGACGGTACGCAGAAAGATCACGAACATGATTCTGGCCAGGAGCCCGATCACCATGAATGAGTTAAGAATCGAGAACCAGTGAACCCTAGATTCCTCCATCTTCAAATACGCATCCTAGCATGAGGGCCATCAGATATCCGATCTCTTAAACACGATGTTGTAAGTGAAAGTAATCCACTCCTACTCCTTCGTGCCAATTCTCTTAGTTCTTTTTAGACACTCGAAGATAGAATTTGAAAAGGAAACTCAACGTCAATGATTTCTTAAACTCAACCATGCCACCAGGAGCATCATTTTTATCGAAACATCTTGTTGCAGCACCTTGAAAACATTCTCTAAAGTATCAAATATCCATGGCTTTCCAATAAGAAACTCTCATGTCTTTGTTGTAGATAAAGTAACCAAGGCTACCCCACCATAAGCTAGAGAAATATTTGCAATTGACACACCATTTTCTTTTGACTCTAGACAAACTCTCATGCCAGCATTCACAATTGCAATGTCATCATCCCTTCGATGAGCTCATTTAAATTCCTTCACATATTCATGCTTTCTAGTAAATGGTAGGAATAATTTCTGAATTGTTTAAATCAACCTATTCCATGAAATGGCCAAAATGTACCAACATTTCTACCCCCTTTAAAAGGCTTAAAGAAATTTATGCAAGCCCCGTTTTAAGACTGAACTGTACTTGAAGCTTTTATTGAACTTTTTACAGCTGAAAAGATAAATCTTTTTAGAGGAAAATTACCATCAAACATAAGGTTTGATGGTATAAAAACCTCATTTCTAACAAAACAACAAACTATACATTATCAGGTCCTTTGTTCATGGACTATTCTTGAGATGGGAAGAGAATGGTGAGGATTACTCTGGTAGGAATCCTCATATCTCTAACCTTCTCATAGGTAGTTTATGACATGATGAAGGCTGTTCTATTATTTTCTGGCTTGGTGGAGCCTTCAACTTGATTTCCTTGAACTTTTTCTTTAGAAATCTTCTAATTTTCTTAGATGAATCCTTCTTTTCTTCCCAATTAGGTCCTTCACCTTCCTCTTTAAACACAAATGCCTCTTCCCATAACTCTTCATTGATTGATTCTTTTTTAGAACTATAATTTTCTTGGAGTGTACAAATTTGTTTTCAACACCTCCTTTTCCAACCATTTTACTCTTTCCATTTGAAGTAATGTTATCAATCATGAAAGGTTCAGTATGGATATATATTTGATTTGGTTCTCCTTTCCAAGGTAGCCACATGTGAGAATAATCTATTGATATGTAACCTGAGAAATTCTTGCTCCAACTCCTACTCAATAAGAGACTATGTGAATTTGGTATATTTGCCACTTGAATAGTTACTCTACTTCTAATGCGGGGTTCAGAAGAAATTTCCAATAGGACATTTGGTAATTGACTTACAATCTTCACTCTACTTTTATCCACTTGAACAATCTTTTTATTTGATTTTTCAGGAATCAAAGCAAGTTTCTTACATATAGACAATGGCATTATAGTAGACGTAGCTCTAGAATCAACCAAACAATTGTGTAAGTATTTATCCTTTAATTTCATTGTCAAAAGAAAAGGAGAAGCTTCCTTATCATACGAGGTCTTTAATTTCTCATCATTATTAGACACATAACTTAACTCTGATTCTCTAGCTCTCCTTTTACCTTTAATGAACTCTAAAGCCTTTCTTTGCTGATATCCTATTTAAAGAAACTGATAAAATCTAATATTGGCCTTGACATGTTTAAGGTCTTCAATCAAAACATACTCTCCATTACCAATAAAGCTTGGTCTCTTTATCCATTTATTAAAAGACTAATTTGGAGTGCTTTGCTCTACTTGATTGTCTTTACCTTTATTCTTCTCTTTTCTATTTGGCTCAAAAGCTTTTCTCTTAGTAGATGGATTA
>MNCI01036030.1:86323-106714 GCA_015680685.1 Gnetum montanum
AAAGGCTCAAAAAAATATTTGTAAACTACCTTAGGAATATCATTGTAATTTTGAAATCCTAATGGTGTAGCTCTTTGCCAAGGATTTTCCATCCTATTCCTTTGGATAATTGAACTCTTAGACTTTCTAGATCTTCTCTTATAAATCGATAAACTAGATATAATGGGTGATCTTCTTAATCTTCTAGTTTTCACTCCAATACTTGTTCCTAATTCAAAAAATTTCTTTTGTTCTTCTTCTGATGAAGAATCAATCTTAGAATCTAGAATATCTTTTGAAACTGTTAAATTTTCCAAACTATCAATCTTCTTGGTCATGAACTGAAAATAGTATCAAATTTCTTAAGCCTTTATAGTAAGAAATAATTGTTGATGTGCTAAAATTATAAGACTTATGAACCTAGAGGCTGAATTTTCAGCTCTCCTTCTAGCGCCAAAAGAACTATTGGTGACTGTTTGGGACACGACCACCAACGAGTGTCCTCAAACAGGATTTAGGTGCTTACTAGTCTCTGGCAACACCAAGGCCCCGATACCTCCAAATAGACTCTGTAGTTAATGTCAGTATGTGTGTGTGCTGTTGCGGTGTGCGGTTGTGAAAAATGAAACGATTGCATTGTGTGTAAACTACAAATAACTTAACTTAAAGAGATTCAGCCAACTTTGCCAAGTACTGTGAGTTGTTGGGAGTTCCTATTTTATTCAATTGCCTAGTCTACGCAGTCTTTATAACACCTACTTATAACAAATAAAATTTTGCAAAAACATTTGAGCACAACTCTAGGAATCTACTTCTAATTTTCCTTAGAGAAAGAGATAGTTCCACAAGAAAACTAGAAATAGAGTGAGATTCAATGGAAATTAGAGATAAGAGAAAAAGAAAGTAGCTTTGTGTAAAGATCTCAAATATTTAAACAAGGTAAAATGATACGAGTAAACATTTCGCAATAAAGCTATCCCCAAATTCAATAACTACAAATTGTTCAAACTTCCAAGACCCAAATAAGCTATTTCTTCAGGACAATCCTACTATGCTACCAAAAAATTGTTGCATAAACTATCACGTACGAGACTCCATTTTGGCTAGATAATGGATGTCAACAATTGCATTCAACAGAACCTTCAAAAGACTTGAGAATTTCTGATTGAAATACTATGGAGATTCGCTTTAAAGATAAAAGAAGCTATTCTAGTCCCATCAAAATACCAAAGATTTTATGAACCCTCTTGACTATTAAATCGTTCAACGGCTTGACTACAAGTAGAGGCTCTTTTACAACAATCCCAATAACAGTTCTTATACATTGCATAATAATCAAATTCACTACTAAAATGCTCTTAAAGCTTTCAAACACAAGCGCTTCTATGGCAAAATTTTAATAGAAATTTTCAATTATGCAATAATAACAATAAGAGAAATCTAAAAATCCCAAAATTACTTGCCAAGGATGATACTATCTAAATCACTAGCTAAACAATTTAAACAAAATAAAAATAAAACATAATTCATAGGACTATGACAAAGAGGCTGAAATCTTTTCTTTAGCAAGCCATCTTAAAAGCAATCTTTCACAATGTGTGACCCCAAGTGTGTCTTGTGTCTCCAAGTGTGTGATCCCAAGAGTGTTTGCAAGTGAGAGCTCCAAGTCTCCAATATCCTCCTCTTTTGTTCTTACCCTTGAAGCCCTTTTATAGGGTTCAAAAGGTAGTTACATATTTCAAAATATCTTAGCTAACTTCTCTCCCAAGTAAGGAAGTTATAACTTGCCCAAGAAGTTAGGAGATTACTTGCCCAACAAGTTAGGTAAGTTACAAAAATTTTTGGTGGTTGTAACCACCATAGAGATAAAAAAGCTGTAGCTGACAAGTGTCGCATTTAGTTGCCAAGTGACCCTTCAGTCACCAAGTGGTCACCATTGAGATAAAAAAGTTGTAGTTGACAAGTGGCCTTTGTAGTGGTTATAACCACCATCTCAATTGAAAGGCTACAATTGTCATGGAATTACAACATTTATAGAAAATTTAAAATGAAGCCAAGGTGATGAATATCTTGTAGTTGTAACCATCCTGATAGACTAGGGAGCCATGGTAAAGCAACGTCTTCATGGTTAGTACAAACCTTTGAATCTTGTTCACCCAGTTGCTTAGAGTAGATCTCATCCTTTTTAAATGGGCTAAGAAAAAACAATAGTTTGCACAGTCTTCCCTAAGCCCATTTGATCAGCTAAAATACCATTAAGGCCATTCTGCCATAGAGATATAAGCCATTTCACTCCCTTAATATGGTATGACTTTAACTTTCCACCGATCAAAAGAGGAACTAGTTTTGACTATTCTCTAGATAAATGCTCCTCCTTTGTCAAATTGTTTGATGATTCAAGTTGGACATCTTCCTTTGAAGAAATCATATCATTGATGCTCCCATTAAACGTAGTCACTGCTTTATGCTTATGACTGTGACGACCTTTGCTACCTTCTTATGATTCCATGTTAGCCTTATTACCTTACATCTATGTAATGTCATCCATTCTTTCCAGCAAAAATTTGGAATACAGTTGCGTTTGATTTAATAACTCTTCCAGCTTGCTGAATTTAACATCATCTATCCAAATCATCTGCGAGTTGAAGGATTCAAACCTGCAAAATGCATTAAAATGAAATGCTATGCCATGTCAGTTATATCCGATAATAATTCCAACATAAACAGTGGGACCTCCACATATTGATTTGAAAATTTTTCTTAAATAATTCCTGCTAAAAACATGGTGAATCTGAGCTTAGATTTTTTTTGTTTTTCCCGTAGTCCATGGACAAACATTCAGGAAGAAGGGATCCAAGCCCAAATCCAGTTCCTCCACCAATGGCATTGAAAACCAAAAACCATGAAGACTAGTGCAGTTGTCAGGTTCTCAAAAGTAGACATCCGCAGAGTCCCTTGACATCCGCAGAGTCCCTCTCCTGACCGTTGCTACTCATGTGCGGCTTCATCCGTGCACGTGGATGGTGGTGCATGTGCAAGGCATGCATGCCCTTAGGGCCATTAAGCTTGTGATCTGATAGCGACATGTAGCAAAATCTTGGTGGCGGCTTGGGCTGTGTCCATGTGGAATTTTGGATCTTCAATTTTTCGCTGCTACCTGACCAAAGTTCAATCAGATACCTATTCTTTGGAAATGTCCCCGACGCTTGCAACGTGCCACCATGGATCAAAAAGTTTCTGACATTGCTGAGAATGTGCAGAGGAGAATCAATATGGTAGTTTCTGCCCTCCAGATGAATCTGCGCTCCTCCAAGTTCACACATGGCTAACAGAAGATACTGTTTGGCAAGCTCACAGCATCATTAATGGCCACCATGAATTCTTCATCTAACACTAGAGTTTCTAGGGTTCCTTGTACTTGGTGAAATCTCAGCGGATGGTACGCACAAAGATCACAAACATGATTCCGGTCAGGAGCGCGATCACCATGAACGAGTTTAGAATCGAGAACCAGTGAACCCTAGATCCCTCCATCTTTAGATACGCATCCCAGCGTGAGGGCCATCGGATATCTAATCTCTCAAACATGACACTATAAGTGAAAGTAATCCACTCCTGCTCCTTTGTGCTGATTCTCATAGACCTTTTCAGACACCCTAAGATAGAGTTTGAAAAGGAAACTGAATGTCAATGATTTCCTGAACTCAACCATGCCACCATGAGCATCATTTTTATCAAAACATCTTGTTGCAACACCTTGAAAACATTCTCAAAAGTATCAAATGTCCATGGCTTCCCAATAAGAACCTCTCGTGTCTTTACTTCAGATAAAGTAACCAAGGCTACCCCACCATAAGTTAGAGAAATATCTGCAATTGACAGACCATTTGCTTTTGACTCTAGACAAACTCTCATGCCAGCATTCACAATTGCAATGTCATCATCTCTTCAATGAGCTTGTTTAAATTCCTTCACATATTAATGCTTTCTAGTAAATGGTAGGAATAATTTCTCCTTTGTTTAAATCAACTTGTTCCATGAAATGGACAAAATGTGCCAACAATGACATCAAAGGATGTTGAAATGCATGGAATTATTCAATCATGTTTATTCTAGTGTGTTTGAAACTGAAATTTACTGCATATGGATTTTGGGCCCTTTATTTTTGCCATTTTCTTATGTTTGGAGTTGAATAATTTTGTTTATTTGTTATGCTTTGATATGCTTTTAATATAATCTAATTTTTTCATTCAATGAAACATAAAAATTTATATTACATTGTACATGTTATCAATTTTGAAAATATTATTAAAAAAATTAAGGTCAACTTTGATCCGATCAAGTTGGCTAGTACTGGAAATAAGATTTCTCACAAACATGAATATTGAATAGCTACCCTGAATATAAAAACAAGATAAATTAATACTTAAATATAAAAAGGATAAAAGATCATTTTTCTACATTATACAAGGATTGGAGTACCACTTTATCAAGTACATAACAACATCAAAGTAGGCTTAAGAAAGAGGATGAATAAGACAACATGTTAATTTGATATTATATGGGCCATTATAAGTCACACCATGTGTTGGAAGTGTTAGATTGTTGGATGAAATTTTCTAACTAAATAATTCAAGATCTATCAAAATTATGATTTTTTGTTAACCATGTGTCATGTCTAGGATATCAAAATTTGTGGTATTATAACAAAAGTCATGGTTTGGTTGGAAACAAAGATTAAGATTTTTTTAACGATACCACAACTTCGCTATTAGTCATGGTTACTCTTTCATAACTTTGCCATAAGTTATGCTAAATTTACCTTATCTTGATGTTCACAACAAATGGACTATCAATTGTGCTCACAACACCATGAAATCACCATGAGTCATGGTGAAATTTTCTTAAGAGAGTTTTGACCCACAAAGTAACCATGGGTCGTAGTTGATAATATTATATTAATTGAAACTCATGGTTGACATCATGACTTGATCATGAGTTGTGGTATTCCACCATAAGTCACTACAAGTTGTGGTATGAGGAAAAATAATCTCACAAATATTATACATCATGGTGGACTTAGGGTATGAAAATTTGTAATACCATGACTTAACCATGAGCCATGGTGAACACCACAACTTGACCATGAGTTGTAGTATTCTTTCATGAGTTGGCTATGCATTGTGGTCTTAGAAAAATTGATCTTAGTATAAATTATGTCATGGTGGTCTTGTGCTATGAAAACTTGCAATACCACATTTTGACCATGAGTTGTGGTCAAAATATTTTTTCTAAATTTCTTAAATTTAGATGATCAAAATAAGATGGAACTTATGTGTGAAAGTTCACTTGAGAATGTCCTATAGTCTAAAATGAAGATCGTAGATTTTCTCTCATGAAAAAAATAAAAACTTAAATCAAACTTATAAATGAATGTTAAACTTTTTGACTAGATGACTTTGATGTTGAAAACTTGTAAAAAAAAATTAGAACTAAAGTACAATAACATGAATGTTGAATCAAATGCTAAAATTGTTGAGCTTGAATGATGGATACAAGGGATGGCTATTAATAAGGTTGACTTGAATTGATGAAATGGTGCTAAAAACTAGTTTAGTAACAATGGAGCTTATTGATGGTGTGAAAATAAATGCTTTATGGAATATGAACAAGTGTAGGAACAACATAATTCTTGGAGGAAATTCAAAATAAGAACTTTATTATAGTAAAACAAGTCATTACATCCATGTGTGACCTTACAATTTATAGGACATGATTAGGGTCATACTTACAAATTTGAAAAGACATTTGACATAATAAAAACTAAAAAATTTATGTAAAATAAAGGTGAGCTAGGGAAAAATGGATTACATTTGTGCATTGAACTAAGAAAATAAATAAAAGAATATTGACTTTATAACTTTTATCTTTATGCAAATAGTGATATTATACACTTTTTTTTTGAGAAAGGTCACGATTTATTAAAAGGCAAAATATGTACAAAGTAGCTCAAAAGGGCATGTAGAAGAACTAAAAATATGGTAGTCCCTAACACCCATGAAACCAACCCAAAAACCATAAGGAAATGAAAAAAAATAAAAATTCAATAGTCCCTAACATCCAAGAAATGAGCCCCATTCAAAAACTCATGGAATCCAAAATGAGCAGTGCCAAAGGACAAAGGCAAACCTTTATCCTGAGATTCAAGCACCCAATCAAAAAACCAAAACACCCCATAACCCATGCCAAAAAGCTCCAAAAACCCCAAACCCTTAAGCAGCAAGAGCCAATTTCAAATTCTCCTACATGCTCAAACCTTCTAATTACTTTGTCTCACTTCCAACTCAAAGTCTGTTTCTTGATGGTAGACAAGATTCCCAAGTCAATCTCCAACACAAGCACGAAGGGGTGGCCAACCTTGCTCATTACCAGTGAAATTGAAGAATGAGATTCTGCCATGACATCCCTACTATACTTCTCCTCAAAAAGAGGGAGGGGTTCCCCCTTGCATCAGCAACACCCAACTACAAAGAGGAGGGGGGCTCCAACCCTAGCCTCCAGCTATCACAAAATATGCGACACCACCCTTGATGGGTAAACCTAGAAATCTCATAGAATTAGTAGATTTTCGTGACTTCAGTAGCCTCAATGACCCTGGTGACCTTGGTGACCTTGGTGGGGTCTTTAGCTACTCCATAGCTAAGGATAGGTGTCCCATCATTGATGCCTCCAATTGGTATTAAGCATCTTGGGCCTATGGTTTGGGCTCTTGGTTGTCCTAAACTATAGGCTCCATTCCCAAAACTGACCGACTAGAGCCTTTTGTCCCAATGCCTTTAGCGCCAGCTCCCTAAGCTAGCCCCTGAGAAGGCATTCTTTTCTAGGAAATGGTTGTCCAAGCCTTCCTACTTTTTGGGGGCCATGTGCATTCTGAGCAACCCAATAATTAGTAGCCTAATGTTCCAGCTTACCATAGGTTTCATAGCCCCTTATGGACCTAGCTGCCTTATGAACCTTGACCCTATTTTCAAATTTGATAGTCACTTTCTCCTCCCCCAGAGAGAGGTTAATGATAACTTTTGAGATCAAATCCACTAGGATAGTGACCCCCACATGTAAAATCTAGCAAACCCCATTTGGTATAAAGAGTGAGTAGCTTGATCAAACTAAATGAAACCCCTGAAGAAACCCATGAAATTTTGAAGAAAATTTCTCATCTAGACTTTCCACGAAATCCTTGATGCCTAGATCCACATAGGAAACCATAAAAATAGCTTCAGATCATGATGGAAACCTATTCTCCAATGTATTAGAGCTAAGTCCTACATCCCAAAGAATCCCAAACCCGTAGCAAAATGCTCTCCTAATCAAACACTGACTAGAAAATAAAGAAAAAAAACCTTCTAGGAAGGCCACCAACCTCTACAGAGTAGGAGCCCCAACACCTGCCAACCTACTTTTTGATCATATCTAAATTGGGGGCTGTCCCCACAGACAGAAACCTACCTATTAGGATTTGCTCAATCATCCATAAACCCTTACTAGATGACATCATATAGATCATCAATGAGCCATCCATCCTCAGGCATTCCTCAAAAACCCCAAGGAACCAAGAATGCCCATCCCTAAATGCTTCTACACATTCAGCTTCTGTGTGCACATGAGATCCACCATCCACCTTCCCAATTGTTCCTTTGGTTGACTTGTCCATTCCCCCATCCTCATGGCCCATAGCACCACTTCCATCTACAAAATCCTCACCTAAGCTATCCTCTTCATCCATGCCTACACTAATCATGTCTCCTGCACCCCCATGTTCAATCAGGTGAGCATCATCTACCCTATTGATTCAAAAATTTCAAAATGAACATTTTGTTAAATAGGTAACCTTACGGGCGGTGATCACGGCAGCGACCATGGCGGCGACCACGGCGGCAGTGACCACTAGGACGACGACCACTGCGACAGCGACCCCAACGATGGCTGCCATGGCGGCCGCAGCCACCATGGTGGTAGCAGCGATGACAGCAGTAACCACGGTAGCAGTCACCACGGCAGTAGCAACCACAGCAACAACAACCACGGCTTCAGCAACCACAACAGCTGCCACCATGGCGGTAGCAACCATGGCAGCAGCAACCACGGTGGTGGAAGCAACCATGGCAGTGGTAGCAACTGGAGGAACCATTGCGGCTCATTCCTGTTCCAACAACACCCTGCGCCTTCGCATCCGCCACCCCCTACCGAAGGCATTCGTACAATGGAACAGAGCCTCATCGGCCATTTCATCTCCCAGGGGAGCTATCCTCGGCTTGACCTGATACGCCACTGGGTCAAGGAGCGATGGAAAATCGAGGACGTTACTGTCCAGAGCCTCTCAGAGGATCTGCTCCTCTTTGTCCTCCCCTCCTTGCAGGCCCACGATTCTGTTCTTCTCAGCAAGCCTTGGTTTTATGGGGCCCATGGTCTCGCATTGACCCCCTGGCACCCGGGCGTCCACAGAGAGCCCGATCTGTTTACCCGAGCCCCAGTCTGGATCCGGGTGGCCGGCATCCCGTGGGAATTATGGAGTCTTCAATTCTTGCAGGAGGTGGTGAGGTATTTTGGTGATTTCATCACTTTCGACAGGGTCACGAGGTCATTGGAACGGATGGGCTTTGCCCGTTTCTGTATCTGGCGAAACCTGGCAGCTACCGACCTCGTCCGGGAGGTCGTCTTGGAACTCCCAGGGAGGAGGAACCCCTCCAAATTACCTATGAAAACATGGACACTAGGGACCATACACTACATAGCATGGCCCCACAAACGGACCAGCCCAACGGATGCGGATGCTGTGGTAAGCCGGGCCATCGCGAGGTAGATTGTCGGTTTCGCAGGCCCCGATCGAATAACCCGGCCCGCTAACTCTTTGAGGAGGGAAATTGGGTCACCATGGGCCGTAAGGGATGACTGTGCCCCTCGCCCAACCACCCACCCCCCCACGTCCCCTCACACACACCCAGCCCCCCTCTGCCCCCCCCAAGGCCCCCTCCCCCACCCCCCCTGCACACACCCACCCCGACCCGAACACACTGACCCCCTCACACCATGCCCCCCCACTGACACAACCCTCCCCCCCACCGACTTCACCCCCTCACCCCACTCTACCATGTACCCCAAACCTAACTCAACCTCCCCTCCCCCTTCGCCCGAACACCTTCTTGCGTCCCCCCTTGCCACGACCACCCATCCCTCCTGGCCCCCTTCCCACCTCCCCACTACACGCCCACCTTCCCTCTCCCCCACTACCACCTACAGGTCCCCCGCCCAAACCCCCCACCGCTCCCAATCACCAGCCACCACTCGCCAACCACAACCACCCGAACTGGAACCAAAGCTCCCCCTGCTCGGAGAATGGGTCAACGTCATCTGGAGGAGCACCCGGACCAGACAACGCAAGGTGCCGCAACCCCCAGCTGAGGAGGTTGGATGCATCCCTGTGGTCCATGAGGGGGAGGGGCACCCAGGCCATCCGACCGAGTCCTGGTCCAGAAGTTCGACAAGCCCAACGACATATCAACTTGGGCCAACAGCAAACCTTACGGGAGGTCTACCAGCGCCACACCTCTGGTTGCACATGAAGATTTTCAGTTGGAATTGCAGGGGGTAGGGTACCCCCTATAAACGAAATACCCTTAGACATATTGTTAGAGAGGAGAATTGTGATATGGTCTACCTCCAAGAAACGAAGCTGCAAGCTGTGGAATCCGGTCACCTCAAGTGGATGGGCTGGACCACCTACATGCACCCCAGCTAGGGCCGAGCTGGAGGCCTGGCCATTCTTGCACGCCCCACTACCACTCTGGTGGATGCATCCCCGTGGACCATCATGGTGCACGTCCTAGCCCATGGTTTTTGGCTGACCAACTTCTATGGGGTGTAGGCTTGGGAATCACGGCTTCATGAGTTGAATCGAGTGGCATTGCTAGTGCCTGATCTCGGCTCGTGGGTAGTTGTTGGTGATTTCAACCAACGCCTGTACCCCTGGGAGAAATCTGGGGGCGCCACCCCCCGGGCACTCCAGATTTCATGGAGTTCCTTGAGCGCTCTTCTCTTGTTGACCTGCCCATTGCGAACTGTCGTTTCACATGGAGTAACCTGCAGAAAGAGGCGCACTGTGTCCTCTGTGTCAGCTCTACTCTCCTCCTCGGCATGGCCATCAAGGTGACAGGGCAGGAGCGGGCTGCTTCTGACTACCGTTCGCTGGTTGTGTCCATTGGCCCACCTCAACCCTGAGCCCCATGCCCATTTCGTTTCGAGACCACATGGCTTACCAAACCGTGGCTTCGCCCGCTGGTGGAGGACATCTGGGCCGATTACCAGCCGGGTCGGATGGACCCTCGGAGCTTCCTCAAAGAAGCTCTCCTTTGGCTCAAGTGGGCCATCTGGGCCCTCTCGGTGGGGGAGAAATTTTCGTTTCATGCTGGCCACAAGATGGTTCGGGAGCAGCTCGGAGGCATCCAGGTACAACAAGAGAATGAGGAGGACCTGCACTCGGAGGAGATGCATCTTCTCTGTCAACTCCAAAGTTTAGATCACGAGGAGGAGACCTACTAGAGGTAGCGATCCCAGATTAGGTGGCTCTGCGAGGAGGATAGACATACAAAATTCTTCTTCGCCATGGCTAAGACGTGTGGCAAAAATCACATCCGTGGCCTCCGTACTCAGGCTGGGGCGGTGGTTGATGACCCACAGGGGATCACCAATGAGCTCTCACATTATTGGGGGTGCATTTGGACCAACCACCCCACCCAGCCCATCTCAGTCCATGTGGCAAAGGTGATCACTGCAGCGGACAATCAACATCTTCTGGCCCCCTTCTCTGAGACAAAATTGACTAACACCATCAACAACATGTCAGGAGGTAAAGTGCCTAGACCGGACAGCTGGTCACTGGAGTTCCTCAGAGCTTTCTTGGATATTGTGGGGCCTAATCTTCTAGATGCCTTAAACATCATGTTGGCCAGATGACAAGTACGGCATGAACTCAACTGCTCGCGCATTGTCTGCATCACAAAACAGTTGAATGGACACTGCCCGAAGCACTTCCGCCCCATTGGTGTGTGCAATGTTCTCATTCGCGTCTTCTCCAAACTCTTGGTCAATCGTCTAGGACCCCTCTTGCCTAAGTTGGTTGGACGCAATCAAGCGGGCTTCATTCATGGTAGGACCCTCCAGGATCAGGTTCTTCTCATGCAAGAGGTCCTTCATTTCCTCCGTATTATGGGGTTTCCTGGTCTATGTCTCAAGCTTGACATAGCGAATGCATACGATACGCTTAGTTGGGACGCCCTACAAGACATCATGCATAAGAAAGGCTTTGACCCTGGGTTTATCCAATTATGTCTACATATCCAGTCCTCCGCAGGGTTCTCCTTTGACGTGGGTGGGCGGTTGTGGGGCTTTTCCTCCCCTAGTAGAGGTCTAAGGCAAGGCGGGCCCCACAAGCACAGTCCGGCCTTTGCTTGTCCCCTTTGCTTTTCATCATTGCCATGGACCTCATGCAATATTACTACAGCACCTCGGGGGTGGATGGCCTGGACATTGTGGGGGTGGCTTGCCGTGTTGAACACTACGTCGACGATACCATGCTTCTCAACCGGGCGGCGGTCCCACAAGCACAGTGTATCAACCTGGCCCTGACCAGATTGGCCGCCGAATTAGGTTTGGAAATCAACCGCATAAAGTCGACGGCGTACTTCATCAATGTGGACCCGCAGGTGCAGCACCGGGTTACACAAATCCTGAACATTCAATCCGGAACAATCACCGATACCTATCTTGGTATCCCGCTGTTCCAATGGGGACGGAACAATACTTGGACTCCCCTCCTGGCCAAGCTTGAAAAGCGCATAAACCACTGGGCAAACCGTTTTCTTACATGCAAGTGCTGCCTCCTCGTGGCTACCAGGATCCTCGCGGCCACTACGCGCTTTGTGGTGGTGGTTGCCGTGCCCCTCACGACCGTCATTCACCAGATCAATTCCATGATCCGCTGCTTCATTTGGCGGGGGGGGGGGGGCAAAGGAGGGAGCAAGCTTCATCTAGTCAACTGGCACCGCGTGGCCCATCCTCGAAAGGCGGGGGGTTTGGGGGTCAGGTCTTTCGAAGATGAGTGCACGATGGGACAGCAACGGCTCGTCCACTGGCTAACACGTGCATTGGGGGAACACAGCCAGTGGGCCCTCATCGCCCGCCGAAAATACACGCCTTAGCAGCCTGGACCACATGCTTCGCGGCCTTGGCAGACCCTCTGTCAGCACACGTGGGAGATGCTACGCTTGGGTTGGACCCACCTCGAGCCGTGCGTCATCCTGACACAAAAATATCCCCCAGAGGATGGTTGGTAGGAGATCTGGCATGGGTGGCTCCCTGAGAAAGTCAAAATGTTTCTCTGGCTGATAAAATCTGCAACGCTCCTGGTGCGTGCCGTACTACAACAGCACGGCATCACATACAACACCACGTGTCCACGCTGTAGAACTAGCTCTGAAACGCTCACCCACTTCATTCATGAATGCCCTTGCATGATTGCCACTTGGCGCGCATGTAGGATGCCCCCCCNCGGTGATTTAATGGTGACTCCTGGTTGCCATTGCTGTTATGGCACGCCTGGAAGGCACGGAATTGCACGGTCTTTGCGTAGGCTATAACCCCCCCAGCGACTTATCCTATGGACCTACCAAGCGTGGCGCGAGCTTGCGGACACCATGGGAAAGACGCCGACATACGAACCTGACTGTGCTATCTACCAGGCTGACGAGGAGCTTTGGCGGACGGTCTGCTAGTGCGATTGGGCTGACCTGATGCAGAGGCTTGTCGGGGACCTTAACCTTCCTGACACCATGTTCTTTACTAACTGGCATGATGATCACACCTACTTTCAAGGCTGTGAAATTCATCTCACGGAAGCTGCCATTGCTAGCTATTTAGGGGTCCTGACCGCTGGCGCAGTCATCCTACCGACCTCCCATGGCCGCCAGAACTCTGCGGCCTTTTTCGAGGGGTCAACCCCAAGAATGCAAAGCCACCAGGTCCCTCGGTCTTTGCTCCCACGCCTCTGGGCTCGTGCTGCCGACTTTGTGGAACGTTATTTCGTCCAGTCGGGCAACGTATCCAAGCTCCAAGGGTTGCATTTCACGTTCTTGAGGTGCTTGAAGCTTGGCACCCAGGTTAACCTGCTGCGGTTCTTCTTTGAGACCCTCTGCCTTAAATGACGAGGTCATCGCTCGAGGTTAATTTTAGCTTTGTGGCGGGGGGCGGGTGGGCAGGGGGCTCCTGGCCCATCCTCTGCCCCCCCTGGGGGTCACCTCGTTGATGCTCCCCCTGCCACCCCGACTTCCCCCACCCTGGCCACTCAACAGCGGTAGACCGTTTTGAACCTCACCTGGGGACGCCGCTCTCGTCGAAATACCCCCTCCTTGCTTGACCCCCAAGCGCCCCCCAAATTGGGAGGTGGAACTGCAACAGGCAGTTGCTACTGCTCGGGAGGCCGAGCGACGGACTTCAAAGGAACAGTGGACCGAGACCCTGGCTCAGTTGCACGTCGACCACGAAGCCCAGCTTCATGAACAAGCACAACAGCTGAGCCGGCAGCACACACTCATGATGGAGACCTCGTGGGCCCAGCTCATTGATGAGCTCCAGGACCGAATCAAGGAGGAGTTGCGCCAGGAGGAGGTGGCTCGTCAGGCCCATGAGGCGGTGGCCTGGGAAGAGCAGGAGCACTTGAAGGAGGAAGAAGAGCAACGGCAACGGCAACTTGATCGGGCACATGAGCACAATACCCGTTAGTGGCTCGGGGGGGGGGGGGGGGGGGGGGGGGTGCTGCCCGTATAGCATTTTGGGCATTAGCTGTGAGAGCTCCTAGGGGGAGCTCAGACAACACATCAGACGCACGTTCACAAGATTCCACCTAGATGCGGGGGACTCATCGGCTGACCGGCGCAGGAGAGAGGCTATTCTGCAGAGCATCCAACAAGCCGTGAACTTCATGGACATCGAGGAGCATTGCACTACACTGGACCTGCTTCATGAGCTGGAACGGCCTCGGTGTGCTTGTCGCCATCTGCCGACTCGCGCCTAAAGACCTCCCCCCTGCCACTGCCCCCCCCTCCCTTGTTTGTTTTGGTCTATTTTTTGGGGTTGCGCCCCCCCCTTGTTGGGGGTGTGCCCCCCCCTTCTTGGGGGTGCGCCCCCCCTCTTGCTCTCACTATTCACCCCCGAGGTTTTTTTTTGAGGTTTTGAAGTTTTGAGGTTCGGTGGCTAAGCTCAGAGTCCTCCGAGTTTTGAAATTTATGGTTATTCGGGGTCCTGAGGCCCCTCCCCCCCTCAAAGTGGGCCATCCCTGATGCCCCCCTTTTGTAATTGTATACTCGTGTACCATAACTTTCAGTAATACAAACCCGAACATTCTCTCTCTCAAAAAAAGGTAACCTTACCATAAAAAAACATTGTACACTATTATTAATAGGAATGGGTTAAAATATTCAAATTCTTGTTTAATATGAGTGGACCACAAGTCATAGTAGTGGTTGTAGTTTGCTTAGAATCCTAAAATAAAAATAATAAAATAAATGATAAAATCTCAAATAGCAAAAATTTTTATGCTAGCAGCTAGAAGTTTTACTAATAATCAAAGAACACTTTTCTATATTACACAAGGATTAGATGATATTTTTCAGCTAATTATTATAAGTGTAACAAATTTAAAGTCAACATGAAATTTAGCAAAGCACTTTTGATTACATATGTAAACATTAAAAAGAAATTTTAAAACATAAAAAATGTAAAATATTGAATCTTTAAGTGAATTTTTTAGTACCATAAATATTAACAATCTTAAACTTAGTAGTCAAACTTGTTAAGCTAGGCTCATGAGTAGTGATGCATTTCCTACCTTTAATTATATGATTCACAAGTATTCACAAGTGACTTGATTGTAATATGTGGATTAGACTAGCAAAGTATCTAGATCGTTAGGTATGATTGATTTTTCTTTCTAATTACATTTATATCGTCCTTGACTTGTATTTCTAAGTGTAATTGAGACATATGATTGATGTTGATAGGTCATGATTAAAATATTAAAATGTTATCTAATTAATCTAACTATGATAATAAATGTCTAGTGTATTCTAAGGTGATGCATGTTCATTCCCACTTGTCATACATGTCCTAAATGCAAACATTCACTATTGGGATGATCAAAAGTAAGGATCTTAATACCAATACATAATTCAAATTTAGTTTGTCTTAAAAACTCCTAGAATTCAAGGATTTAAGGAATTCAAAGCTTGAATAAGAAAAGAAAAACTCCTTTATTCATGTGAATTCAAAGTATAAATTCATAGAAATTAGAAATGGCCAAAAACTAAGATGAAACCTAAGATAATAATTTACTTCCATAATCCAAGAGATACCAATTCTTACAATATAGTTTCACAATTACCTCACTTAGCATAGGATATCTCCCTTATACCTACACTCTTCCTCTCTATGCAAGACGTAGCAAGAGATCATGAGGCACCTCACAAAGTACATGATTGTAACTTTTATAGGCTTTTCCCAGGTATTGGACTTCTTGCTTGACTATTCAACTTTATTTTTTGGTCTAAATCTTATTTAAAAATTAAGGTTTTTCTAAAAATGTGTTGTTGCAACTAGCCTACATTGGTAATCTATAGATTGTGAGTTGCTATGACTAGCATGGACTAGAAATTTTTAAAAAAGTGCAAATTTTAATTCCTAACTATAACCAAATTATGACTTGCACCTTCCTAGTAGTCCTTCATCATAAGTAAGATGTAACTTGCACTTTCTTGCAACAATAAATCATTTAAAACATCTTAATAGTAACTTTTCTGTAGATTTCATGTTGTTGTAAGTATCATGAGCTCATGGTCTTCAAACTATGAATGATTATGACTAGCAGTTAATAGTAGGAGCCTACTTGAAATACAACTTATTCAAATAACCTTCAAATGATTTCAAAATAACACCAAAGATTCCTAGATATCCCTAAACATACTAAGGGTACAACTTACATCATAGAGGTATGTTGATGTCTTCATCAAAAAACCTAAGGTAATAGTAAGGGTTAGGACTTACTATATTAAAAGCTTAATAGTAGCTATAAACATAATCCAATAGCTACATCTTTATATCTATGGTCTAGATAGGTAAGGCTTCACACCAAGCAATCCTTAACAGTTAGTTTATGATTGTAACTAGTGAAGCATCAAAGTGTCACATCAATGGGCCCCTATCAATGTGACCTCATCGATAGGTCCTTCTCAATGTGGCACTATTGATATGGTGTTGCCCCATAAACATAGTGTTTACCTCATTTATGTGATCCCGTCAATGCTATATTTGTTCTTTATCTATAAATACATGTGCTCCCACCGTGTATTAGCATTCTTTGGTCAATAGAGTAGCCTAACTCTTGTAGTTTTATTCCATAGTTTTAGAGAATAGACAGTGAGTGTCCAGAGTGTGGATTTAAGTCAATTCTATGACATCTTATTCAAGTGGCAATATACCTAGACACATTCCATGGATGGAAAAAAGATCAAGATTGATTCTTATTCATTTCAACACCTTGAATTAGATTAAATTTACTTTTAATGCAATTTATATTACATGTACATAGTTAATATTTATTTTTCCATGCATGTTAATGAATTGGTAGAATGAGCATGACTAGTTTTTAGTGTAAACACATATTTGCTTAGTAATCCTAACAACATTATTACTTGGTTCACCTTGTAGCATAGTGCTTGGTAATCCTAGTAGTGGATATGTGGGTTCAGGACATGTATGGAAAGTTGGGAATAGACACTCATCACCTGTAGGCTAGTTTTGACTTTACTTTCTATTGCTAATTAGTTAAATAATTGATTTCTTTATTGTCATTAGGAGTAGCATAAGGCTGAAACAACATCAAGAATCATATGCCTCACTCTAGACTAAACAACACATGACAAATCTACCACTAGTCCAAGTGGGAAGATAATGAACTATGATCAAGGTGTAACAATCTAGATGCCACAACTAGTCCCATCCATAGAATTCTACTGGATCATGTGTGAACACTTGTGAGTCATATGATTGGGGGTAGGGGGTACCTCACTGCTCATCATTCATGTCATTGCTGTGGATGGTGCTAGTCATCTAGATTAGTTATATCATTCATCATCACTATAAATTCATTAATGATTTATCTTTTAGAAAATATTAAGTCACAGACATCATTAACTAAAAAAAATTCTCTTTAACAAGGAAGAGATAATGCATTGTATGGAGAGAATATTCATCAGAGAGCTAATGAGATATATATTCAAGAAAATTGGAGTGACCAACCTTATATAGGGGTTTCATATGTTCATGAGTACCCTGACTACACTCAAGAACTACATTCACCTAAGGTAGATAATCCTAGAGGAGATGAAGTAAGCTCTAGACTAGGGAAGGCCTCAAGGCCTAGGACCTCTTGAAAATTTGGAAAAGATAAATCAAGGGACCATGGGAAACACTTTAAACACCATGGGAACTCTACTAATTTTTCATCTTCCTCTTCCTCTTCAACATGTAGATTTGATGGAAATGAATGTAGGTATAGAGATAGATCTCCACTATGCGGTGGAAATAAAATAGAAATCAAAACCAAGGATAAAATTAAAGAAATTAAAATGAGCATAGAAAAACATGTTATAATAAGATAAATAGAAATATAACTTTTCATCATGACATGTCAGATGATAGTAAAGCCTTGTTGGCCACTAAGAGCATGACAAAGATCATAGAGGTAGTTAAAATCCCCCATAGGCATTGCAAGGAAAGTATCTATGGGACCTTGTTAATGCAGCATCTATTCTTTATATATAAATACACATGATCCCACAAAGTATTGGCATTCTTTGGTCAATAGAACAACCAAAATATTGTAGTTTTATTTCGTAGTTTTAGAGAATAATCAATGAGGGCCTGCAGTGTGGATATAAGTTAGTTTTACAACATCTTATTCGAGTGGCAACATACCTAGACACATTCCATGGATAGAAATAGGATTGAGATTGATTCTTATTCATTACAACACTTTGACTTAGATTAAATTTATTTTTAATGCAATTTATATTATATGTACTTAGTTAATATTTACATTTCCATGCATGTTAATGAATTGGTGTAATGAGTGCAACCAATTTCGAGCATAAACATGTATTCGCTTGGTAATCCCAATAGTCTTATTGCTTAGTTCACCTAGTAGCATAGCGCTTGCTAATCCCAGTAGTGGATACAGGGTTTAGGACTTGTACAACAAGTTGGGAATGGATACTCATCGTTCCTAGGCTAGTTTAGAGTTTACTTTTGATTGATAATTAGTTAAATAATTGATATCTTTATTGTCATTAGGAGTTGCATAAGGCTAAAACAACATCAAGAATCATATTCCTCACTTTGGACTAAATCATGCATGACATAGCTCCACTAGTCCAAGTGGGAAGATAGTAAACTACCATCAAGGCATAAAGATCTAGATACCACAACTAGTCCCATCTATGAAATTCAACTGAACATGTGTGCAAACTTGTGATTCATATGGTTGAGTGTAGGGGATACCTCACCACTCATCAATAACAACCTTATAACTATTTTAATATCTAATGCTAGAAACTCATAGAAAAGTGTAGATCATGGATTATTGAAAATTAATGGATTAACGATAATGTTAGTGCTATTTGTTAACAAATAATTTAATGATTTATGATTTTAAATAATGAATTTGTTAATTAATGTATTATTGGTTCTAACAGTATACCTTGCAATGTAGACTCCATCTTTTAGCTTTAGTCCAAGTGACATCAAGGTGATTTCCTCTATTATGAAGGCGTTCTAAACCTTCTTGCATATGTTCCATGTAGATTGTAGTTGAAAACTAAGAAAAAGTTTCAAGTGTTAGTATAGATACTATATCAGAGTATGTAATGGAAGTGTTGGTGTAATGTGGATAAAAGATTCAAGCATTATTATATATTTAGTACCATGTTATAGACTTGTAAATGGCCTATGTGGTTATCTATTAAACCTTAAGCAAAATTTATACATGAAGGATTTATATGTAAGATATTAGTGTAACATGCCTTGAATATTGTAAAGTATTTATTTTTTATCATTTATTCAAGTATAATTATTGGAGTATAAGTTTCATACTTGGTGCATTACATTTTTTCAAATGATTAATTTTGTATGCTAAGTATTTCATATGGATTATATGGATTTCTAGCTAATTAATTCATGTCAGAAAAGCACTTTCTTGTATTTACCTATGGCTAATTTCAAGATATGTCACATACTCATGGTAATAATCACACATGATACACTAAGTACAGATGTGTCAATAGCCATATGGGTTAAGGTTCTACATAGATTACTAAGACATGGGATTCCATATAAGCCCAATTGATTATTAATGAGAAGTTGGTATATCCTATAGAAAACCATACAAATTATAAGTGATGAGACTTTAGGAATGTATGCCCGAGGTCAACTATACAAGCTACGAACCCATCAAATCCAAGAGCTTATTAAGCAGGTAGCAAAAGAAGAAGGAGAATTAGCTACATGGGAGATTGTTGAAAAACATAAACGGGATCAAAATTTTAACTCAACAAAGGTCCATGATCACAACAAGGAGAGATCAACAAATTCCAAGGTGGAAACATCATCTTTGCCAATACAACAATCATTAGAAGAAGCAGAGGCAAAGATCAATAAGATGTTGGAATGGATGAATCAAAAGTGTGGAGAATTTATCAACATCATTGGAGATAGAGTTTTGACAACCCAAGAAGCAGGGTGAAATAATAGACATTCGGAAAGAAGAAATGAAGGGACTAAGTGCTCAACTATCAATCCTACATATGAATGCAACATATGCTTGTACGATCACCCCAAGGGTCAGTGCCCCATACTGTTACATCTACATGAGCATTGAGGAAATACATTACATCCAGAGTTCATACAAAGATACTGTGTTAGACCATAGTGGCAACAATCCCAGTCATGGGGGAATCCACCCTTAGACTAGAGGCATCCTTCACATTTTCCGAATCCAAATGCTTATAACGTCCAACATCCTGTTTCTTCATTTGGGCCACCATACTCTATCTCACCACAATACCATTCTTCACAAAACCATCAGCCCATACCTCCAACACAACCACCACCTTATGCACCTTTCATTCCTCCTAACTTTCAACATTCTTATCCTTTCCCTCCTTCCACAATGCCACCAACTGTTCCTAAGGTGTTTGTACCACCGCAACCCACGAACAACACTTGTGCTACTGCTACTAACAGCAGTGAAGA
>MNCI01036030.1:107058-131764 GCA_015680685.1 Gnetum montanum
AACTTTTTGTTTTTCAGTTTTTCATTTTTTCAACTTTTTGTTTTATCTTTTTGTGTGTTTGTATTTTCATGTTTGTGTAAGTAATTTCATCTACGAATAAAACACTCATGTGGATCGTTGGTTGAGGTGTGTTTTATGTTATTAAGTCATTAGTGAATAATTATTTGAAACAGTAAGCCCACTACATCCACTCATCCACTCTATAAATAAAGAGGTTCTGTTCGAGGGTACTGTGATATTCTTGAAATTTCTAAAACTTAAAATTAATTTTGTGTTTATTGTACCTAGAATGAAGAAGGATGGACCAAGAGGGAATGATTAAGGTGTGACATCAAGGGGACTTGTATAAAACAAAAATCCACCTAAGTCATAGGACACATCATTATAATTTTCGGGCCGATCACACAATAACATAAGATCTTTAATTAAGGAAAGTAGTAAGGTATAACTTGATTTCTTAAACAACCTTACTAATGTTGGCCTGTGTGACTGTAGATGGCCCCGAAATGCTCCCAGCAGAAGAGTCCTACCCAAGGTGGAGCAAAACAGCCCAGGAGAGGTCGAAGGCAAGTCCCTGCCAGACAACATAATGAATAAGAGGTGCATTCATTCAGCATCCATCAAGATGAACCTCCTACCAGATGATCTGGGCAGGCAGAAGGAGGAGCTGTTGTGCCTGAACTGGGACAACAACTCACGTTGCCCCCAGAATGTGTTCAGGCTATCCACACGAAGTCCACAATTGCTTCGGTGATTGTGGAACTCAACTTCGAATCTTTTGCAGAGTTCGCTCCTGAGGTCGTTAGGGATCACCTCAAAGGGTCTCCCTTATGGCCTGTCCTCTTTGAACAAGGTGCTTGGTACTTAGGAGAAACGTACCTATTTTGGCACAATAAGGAGCAAGGCACCACAGTAAACATCGGTGGTGTGACAGTGGATTTTTTTGCACAGGCGATTTTGGAAGTGTTAAACCTTTGAAATTCAGGCCCCCATGCTGCTCGGTTATCCATGCGATCAGACCCTGATGTGCAAAAGGATTGGCTAGAAAAGGCTTATGGTAGAGATAAAGCTTTTGGTGAGCTAACCACGGAAGAGAGAGTTTATTTCAAAATCGGAACCTATCACCTCTTTCCCACAAAAGGTTTAAAAAGAATATCAACGTACGTGGCAAGAGGATGTGCAGTGTTGATGGGAAAGGTTAACGCTAACCTTCCTCATCTATATTTGACGGAGATCCTAAGGCGATTCGAAGAATGGAAGACAGGAAAAATGGCACTCCCTTTTTCCTGTCTTATCAGAAAACTGTGCCGTCGGGCTAGGATTCAGGGATATACAAATGACGTCCTCCGAAAAGCCCATAATGCTTCTTATGCTGAATTGTTGAAGGCGCCAGCTCCAAGAAAGAGCACTGGCGAAGAGTTGGGACCAGATGAGGAAGATGAAGAACAAATGACTAAACCCCCTGCAACTCAACTTGCAGGACCCAGTCAACCTCCGGCCACAGGTCCTAGCCAACAACAAGAAGTAGGACTTGGTACAGGCCAGGATTGGCTGCCGTCGCAAGACTATAGACCATCGATGAGCCATTTGAGGGCCATTGCTGAGACGGTCAGTTGGGGAAGTCGTGATGACGCCAATCTCTTCCGTGTCATCGATGATGCCAACCAACCTACGATTTCAGTAGATCGCACCAGGGGTGAGTTTTCAATGCAAACGGGAGGAGGGGAAAGTAGATGGTCACAACAGATCTCTGGGAACGTGGCATCTTTCCAAGTTTAGTTAGATACTGGTGAAGGGGCCACTGTGGTGGTCATGCAACACCAGGATGTCATGAGAGCAACTAAGGTGGTCACTAACCACATCAAAGAGTCTTTTAATGTACCTGTTGTACCACCGGCAGATCTTTCAGAAGCACAGGATGCTCAAACTATTGCCAGAACCTCAATGACTCCTGCTGAACATGAGGATGTATTGGACAGATTGCTTCAAATAGGAGAAGTTTTAACGTCTCTGTTTGACATCCCCCAGGATGTAACGGTAATTCAGTCAGACCTCATTTCGACAAAGGGGAAACTGGTCATATCCAAAGTAAGGGCTGAGCATGCTGAGGCTGAAGTGTAGAAATTACAAGAGCAGCTCATCGTCTTACAAGTAGCACAGCGGGATCCCTTGCGATTGGTTCCCACAGACCAGTTAGACAATTTTAGAACCTAGCAACTAACAAAATTAATTGCAAAAAATTAAGAAGGTGGCAGAAGAAAAGTAGACAGCCACTTGGGATGCCTCCGCAGCAAAGGCGCAAACTCATGCGCATCTTAAGGCACTCAAGGCCTTGCAAGAAGAGAATAGGCAGTTGGTTGCCGATAACCTTTGGTTGACTATTGTGGAGAAACAAAAGAATGTTTTTGATAAGCACTTTCATCAGCTGCGAGAACAATTCATCCGAGTCAACCAAGATGGAAGCCATTTAGCCAGAGAAAATCGAACCCTCTCAATGGAGGAGGTACGCACTATTCGACAGAAATTAGACATCGAGATTAGTGCGTGGCAGAATGAGGCTAAACGACATGAGAAGCTGAAGGAGCATTTCCGTGATCAGGTGGGGATGTATAAACAGATCCTGGAGAAGGAGATCCATATGGCCAAAGCTCAAATCAACAGCATCAGTGCCTAGCACACTGATTGGGGGGGCATTGTGGACACTTACGCCTACGCCCACCAAGCGGAAATTAAGAACCGGGACCTGCAGATCCAAGACTTAACTAAATACATGGAGTTGGCAAACCTTCGATATGCCAACCTGGCCATGTTAACAGTAGGATGCCCGAGGTCAGAGCTCGAACAACAGGTAGCTTCCACCCATATTAAATATGAAGTAGAATTTGCAGAACGAAGGAAGTTGGCTGAAAAATTAGATGTTGCAAATTCTGAACTCGTGGTGGTAAAAGAGAGCTACCAAGGACAGAAAGATGTGGCAACCGACTTGGCTTGATGGCTTACAGAACTTCACGAATACAAAGACAGAGCCAGAGCCTATGAAGAGGAATGATGGGTGTTCGCAGCATGGTACGTCAAAGCTAATGAGATGTTCCCGCAACTACCCTGTCCGTGGGATGTGCCGACTCCATCAAACATCGGAGCATCAGCATGGATAGCACAAGACCCTCGGACCGAAGAGGAGAAGCTCCAGGCTATTCTTCAGCATCATCAACCTTCACAGCTTGGACTACGTGACAAAGGAAAAGCACCGATGGAGGAGCTACCGCCACCAGGAACTACATGGGTTCCACATTTTTGTAGTTGTAGCATTTTTTCTCTATGTTGTGTCTTTCCACACTGTGGAAATTGTCCATTTCTTTTTCTAGTTAATAATCCCATACCTATCCATTGTGTAATCACTAATACTTGTTCTCTTTGTAACTTGAGGACGAGTTTTTATTCAGTCGTGGGGTATGATGAGACGCAGTTTGCATAGGCCGCGATATCGCGGTCGACGCGATATCGCATCCCCCGTGATATCACGTACGCGATATCGCATCCTTCCCTACGATATCACGTACGCGATATCACAGTCCGCCACCATGTCTATAAATAAGAGGTCGCTCTCCCTTGTTTGGGGATCCCAGTTTTAGAGTAGCGAAGCTCTGGCAGTTTGATCCCTCCAGAGTTAGATTTTTCCCATGTCTGCCCACAGTGTGGTCAATGTAATTGTACGGTGTCTTTATTCGAGTGTGCCTTACTTGGACACGCACATGACTGGCAATAAAGATCGAGATTACTTCATCATTGCAGCATTCACTTAGTTTATTTATTTAATGTTATTTATTGCTTTCATAGTGCAATGTGAGTACGACTTGACTATGAGCATCTACGAGTGTGTACGGCTAGTTAAGGAATCAGTTACTCATCGTGATTAGTTTCTCACCCTTAAACTCCTAGAAGCGGAATGGGTACAACTTGATTACAAGCATTTAAGTGTGATTGCTTGGTAGCCCAGTGGTGTAGCTAGGGGGATCTACGCTTAGTAACCCAGTGGCGTATTTGGGGTCTGTGCTTGGTAATCCCAGTGGCGTACCTATACCTATGCTTGGTAGTCCCAGTGGTAGTCGTGCAGAAAGTCCAAGATGTGTACGGTTGATCAAGGAATCGGTTGCTCATCATACTTAGGCTAGATTAGATTTTCTTACCCTTTTCCTCTTAGCTTAGATTTAGTTAAATATTATTTTCCACTGCCATCAAGAGTAGCATTAGACTTAGAACACATCATACACCTCATCTAGACTAAACCATACGCGACATATGAAAAACTAGTCTAGATGGGAAAATAGCAAACTGCGACCTAAGGCTAACTATCTAGGTGCCAGAACTAGTCCATCTGCGGAATTTGACCGAATTGCATGTGCAACGCTTGTTTTGTATGGTTGAGTGTAGGGGTACCTCACCGCTCATCAATAAGCATTCACATGTGATTTAGTCAAATTCTATGGAAACGTATACCTAAGTGAGTAATATTTTCAAATAGTAAAGTTTAGTGATTGTAAATTGATGTCTTTCCAACTTGCACTTGTGTTAAATTAGTGCATATGATTAAATGTATTTGAGGCATGAGATGTTGTATTTTTTATGATTTTTATAATTTTTCTCCTGATGGCTAAATGATTGAGTAAATATTTAGTAATTAAATTAACTAACTAATTAACTATTTTATTAATTAACTATCTTAATGTAGAGTATCTATTCCCATCTACCATACACACCCTAAATTAATATTAATTTTGTTGGGTTACCAAGTGTCTATTACTAGGCATACCAAGTATCCATTAGTAGGATTACCAAGCATTAATAGGTTATACTTGAAATAGTCATAATCACATTTCTTATGAATAATAACATTAATTACTTAATTAAGAACAATAATGAAAAGTGCATGTAAAGTAAATTACAAAAAAGTAGGATTAAACTAGTGTAAGTGCTACAATAGATGTAAGAAATTCCAATTTTATTTTTGTTCATGTTAATGCATTTAGGTACATAGGCACTAAAATAAAATGCTATACAATCTCATAAATTCATACTGTGGACACTCAAAGGAAAAATATTCTACCTCTTGAAGGAAGAAACTATAAGAGTTTGGCTAGGACTAAGACCAAAAGGTGCCATAAATGTGAGTGGTGGGAATATTTCTATAGGAAATGACTACATCGGCATTGACATACCTATGTTAATGCATATTATCATGCACAATGGGGCTACATCGATGAGCATGTATTTATGTAGCCTATCTTATTAATGTTTCATCATTCCCCAATGATTGACTAAAAATTCATACTTGAGTGAACAAAAGTAGGATTAAGATTCTTACGAAATTTAGGGATGTATGGAATTGATTAACAAAATGATTGACTAACTAACTATAATTAACTTTGAGTACTAGATTATACAATTTTTATGAAAATAGGTACCCATTATAACAAAATTGGATACTTTACAAAATGTTAGTAAGTACCTATAAGATTGTTGAATAGGTGATGAACTCTTAAACCGTACATGGAGGTGGAGGTTCTTTTTTCTTTGATGATCCTTCATCTAGTCCCAGTGGTGCCAAAGGCTAAGGTTGAACTAACATTACTGCTTCTATTATCTAAAGCTCAAAAGAATTTAGAAGAGATTTCATCTTCTCTTCCTTACTTTGTAGATCATAAATAATCCAAGTAACTTCATTGATGTGGGCTAGTGTTGGGATGTTCAATAGGCATAACAATTAAGGAAAAATTTCCTTTGCATTTACGACCTAAGCAAGGAATTGTTTATGTTCAATGTTAAACATCTTTACTAGGTTTTATAGCTTTTCATAGTCATTCATCCATCTTCCTAGGTTTTCAGCAATAGATCATTGATCTATGAATTTTCTCCTAAGAACTTCAAGCTTTACATTGGCTATTTCCAACTTTTGTTTGGTCTCTTTGTGGAGCTTGAATTCCATCTCATAGAGGAGGTAGAAACTAAAAACATATTTCTCCACCTTAGAACTTAGCCTCCTTGCTATCAACATCATCAAGTTTGCATAATGGAGGTTGGCACACTTCATGTACTTTATTATATCTTCATTATGCACCTTATTTAGGTGAATCTTTGTCTTGTTGTATGCATTTAGTTAATCAAAGATTAGCTACCATACATCTCCTTATTGTTAGAGTTACTAGAGAGCCTTGTTCATTTTCATCTTTGCCAATTGGCTCTCCTTTTCATTGACCTCCTTAAGAAGCCCAAACTAGTCCTTGTAGCAATTCTTCACATGTTCATACTTTAGGAGCTCATTCTTCTAGGTACCTACCTTAATTACTATCTTTTAGTGAAGATATTGTGCTTCTTCCATTAGGAGATTATGATTCTCCACCACCAACCTTCTTAAATCCAACTTAATCTTGGCAATCTACTCTTACTGCTAGTGTATGTGGTTAACCAGTTGGTCCTTCTACTACTTAGCATTTCATATGTGTTGATTATTCTTTGTGAGGACCAAGTTTTCATTGTGAACTTACAACAACTCCTTGGTATTTGACCAAGATGCGATGAAGATCACCATCGCCTTTTCATTCTTAGCCTCTTGGTATTTCTATTAAAGTTGTTAAAAAGCTTCATCTCTTGTGATCTTAGGCCTAAGAATGGTTTGGTTGGATAGAAGGGCTCGCAACTCAACAAATTCAGTAGCCAATTATTGATTGGCTACAGTGGCCTTCCCTTATTACATGTTATCAATCAACAACTTGCCCTTTGTCTCAAGTAGTTATGAATGGTTTATGGTAATTTCATCTAGAAGATTAAAGATCTCTAGATGTAGTTTTCTAGCTCCAACTAGTCTCTCAAATACCTTCTCATGTTGAATAGTGCTATCATACCACTTCTTTCTCATACAAACACCACAGGAGCATTCAGGGCTTCAACAAGCCTATCAATCACCACCTCCACTACTATCTCCTGGCCTTTATGTTGATAGAGAAGGTTATGAAATTTCTTGAAATTTAAGAAAATGTTTATCCAAGGATGGATACTATGAACTCTTGGGTACTTGTATTAGATCTTATGGATTCCTAGTTCCTTTGAAATGAGAAAAATGGGGTAGTTTCATTACCTATCCAACTAATAGTCCTTGTAACCTTATTTTAAGTTACTTATGGTTGGACAATATATAGATTGCTCTTCACCGATCATAGATAGTTTGCTCTCCATCACTTATAGAGCCTTGATATTACTACAACTATTGATTTTAAAGCTTCTTAATTCATTCTATAGCTCATAGCATCTCTAGTGTAGTTTCAAGTGCTACAGGTGGTGGAAATGATGGTTGCTTCTCTTCTTGTAGCGTAGTTGTTTTCTTGCCTTTCATAATTTCCTACCAGGATGTAGCAGGAATGTAGAAAACCATATTGTTGGAATAGTGAGCCATTTCCCCTATTTGTTATAGCTTGTAGATGATACATATAAAGGATAGTGTCTTCATTTCCTTCTTATTCATCTTGAAACATTTTTCAATTTTTAAGAAAATGATATGAAGAAGATTGACTAAGAATTTCTTACTTAGAGTAGTGCATGCTTAGGAAGAGAAGGTTGTCATCTTAGTAGGCCTCATTGTTGGGTTTAGGTGGTAGGTTACAATCTTTATGGTCCACTTCATAGCATCACTAAATCCATTCCTTTTTATCTTCTAGTTTTACCCCAGTGTTTAGAAAATTAAGGATCTCTACAATGGCCTCAATCAAGTAGAAGAAAAAGATGTCTTTGATCTTGATTGATGCATCTTCTTGTTGGATTTTCTTGAATAAGTAGGTCTCTCCTATGTATCATTTTCTATTTTTGGAAAGAATGGGCTACATCAGAGATCCCTGTAGTTACATGTGGAACTCCTCTAGCAGTAACTCCAACAAGGATCCAAAGTTTAGCTTTTAAAGAATACAACTTTGGACATCCTAGTTTTGATATGCTTTAAGAAATCCTTTGTCAAAGTGACCTCTATGTTAGGCCTTGGCCTAGGAGCCTCATCTTACATTGATTAGCTGGTGTGTGCTATGAAAATTTGTTGAATAAATTCCAATTTGGACTTCTCTCAAAGAAGTCTCGTTGCATGAGTGCCTTTAGTTGGTTGTTCTTGGGTTGTGATTGCTATTGTTGTTGCTAACCCCTTACTTTCTTAGATTACTTTTCCCTAGGATTTGATGACCCATCCACTTTTGGTCCTTGTTTTGGTACCACTTGCGATCCAAAACATAACCGATGATTAGCATTTTAGTTTATAATCCTTAATTATTGAATAAATTTCTTTGTTAGATTGGATTATTTTAATTTATGGGTTCTTAAAAGTTGATCATTTGATGCTCATTTGGGATCACATAATAAATTTATTATTCTAATATTATTTTATTCTTTAACTATTAGAGTTTGTGTGGTGGTCTTAATCCTTCATGGTGATTGATGTTACTATTATTTTAATGGGTTAACCATAGGGAGTTAGAAAAATATTGAAAAATTTCCTACCAAATCCAAAGGTTTATGTTCTCCATGATGTAAAGCTTATCTCTAGTAGCTCTAGGATCAATGAATGGATAAAAAAGGATTAGCATTTTGGGAGTTGAACACTCAAAAGTTTCATGGGCTCTAAAAAATTGCAAAAAATCCACTTGCTCATTAGAACAATGATGTAAAATTAGCTAAGTATCCCAGGTTTATATATAACTTTTACGTTGTGTCAATAGGGCTACATCGATTAATCCAGCTGCATTAATGAGGCTGCATCAACATAGTGATTTGTAGCAATCTTTTGCATCTTGAAAATGGAGAAATTTTGGAGAGTTTTGGGATGAAACAAAAACCCAATGGAAGCTAGAAAGAATTAGAATGATGAAAATAATATAGAATAGGGTTATGTTGGCTTAGGAGAAGAGTTTCAAGAAAATTTGGATGAACATAAGATGCAAAAATAAAGAAAAACTTATTGTGGAATGTAAGTTGATGGGATTGATTACGCAAATGATTGATGGATAGGAAGTTTAACCTAAGTTAGATCAAAGGAAATGTAAGTGGATCCTCAACAAAGTAAGCTTATGCCTTCAATGCCCTTGCATGTTATCATCACAAGGAGTTCATAGGCACCAGGGATGATTAAAGATCCTTTTAAGTTAAAACCCTTATTGAATTAACAAATCATCTTAGGATTATGTGATTATCATAATAGTCATATCAATTGACCATGATATGAGACAATGATATTTGAGGCTAGTAGTGCATGGCCTCAGAGGCTAATAGTGGTATCAGAGCTCAATTTAAGAGGCTAGAGAGAAAAGCATAGTAGTGCACCCAATTTAGGAGGCTTGAGAGAAGAGCAAAATAGTGCATAAATGGCCTCTAAAAATTTTTTATAGCCTAACATCACATGTTTTGATGGTAAATATGACCATTGGAACATGCTGATGGAAAATTTCTTGAAGTCTAAAAAGTATTGGAAAGTTGTTAAAGATGGTGTAGTAACACCTGTAGTTGAGGCCACACTCACAAATGAATAAAGAAAGGAGCTAGAGAGACTAAGGCTAAAAGATTTGAAGGAAAAGAATTAGTTATTTCAAGTAATTGTTCAGTCTATCCTAGAGACTATTCTTAGCAAAGAAACTTCCAAGAATATTTGGGATTTCATGAAGAAGAAATATTAGAGGTCTTCAAGAGTAAAGCACACATAACGTCAAGCCTTGAGAAGGGATTTTGAGACTCTACAAATGAAATATGAGGTGTTTGTCACCAGCTCTTATGCAAGGACAATGGGAATAGCCAATAACTTGTGATTTCACGATGAGAAGATGGACGATGTGATTATTTTTGAGAAGATATTGCATTCCCTATCCTCTAAGTTTGATTATATTTTTTGTTTAATTGAAGAATCCAAAGATGTTGATGCACTTTCCCTTGATGAACTTCAAAGTTATTTGTTAGTCCATGAATAGAAGATGAATTAAATCCAACTTCTGAAGAGTAAGCTTTGGAGGCTTCTAGTTTTACTTATTCCTTAAGAGGAAGAGGTAGAGGTAGAGGTAGAGGAGATCAAGGAAATAGAGATGACATCAAACATTTCAAACGGGATGGTGATAAATTTTATGGAAAAGGTAAAGGAAAAGTTACCAAATCTAAGGTGGAATGCTTTGGATGTCATAAATATGAATACTATCGTTCCAAATGCTACACTAAACTACCCAATGACAAAGGAGAGAAATTAAGTTTTATAGAAGAGAAGGAGTCTGAGACTTTGTTGATGGTGGTTTAAGCCAATCGAGAGTCTCAGTCAAATGTATGGTATGTGGATATTGGCTACAACAACCATATGTGTGGATGTAAGTTTTTTTTTTTTTTTTTTTTACTTAGATGAAAGTTTTCATACTATAATATTTTTTGGTGATTATTATACTCAAAATGTAATGGGAAAGGAGGATATTAACAATAGAACCAAGAATGGGTTTGTTGAAAAAAATTTCAATGTTTTTTATGTTCTTGATTTGAAATGAAATTTGTTAATTGTTGGTTAATTGTAAGAGAATGGTTATGTAATAACCATTTATAAGGGTGCTTGTGAAATTTATGATCCTTCAAGAGGAGCTATTGCAACTATTTAAATTATCTCCAATAGATTATTTCCATTGAGGATTAAAAGTTCTCAATCTTGCCTAAAGGATGAAGGAAAAGAGCCAACATGGCTTTGGCATTTTTACTATGGCCATTTAAATTTTGGAGGATTAAAGACTCTACAATAGAAAAATATGGTGGTTCTTAATTCTTTCAAGAAAAATCATGAGCAAAGAATTTCCTTGAACTGGTTCACTTCAACATTTGTTGGCCAATAAAATCATCTTCAAATGGAGGTAAAAGGTACTTGATCACCTTCATTGATGATTATACTCAAAAAATTTGGATTTATTTCTTACAAGAGAAGTTTGAAGCTTTTAATGCATTTAAAAGATTTAAGGAACATGTTGAGAACAAGTTTGGAAAGATCATTAAGACTCTTCATATAGATTATGGAGGAGAATGTTGTTGAAAGGGGTTTGATGTTTTTTTGTGAAAATCATGGCATTCAAAGAGATCTCGCAACCCCCTATACACCACAAAAAAATGGTGCATCAGAGAGGAAAAATAGAATCATTCTCAATATGGTGAGAAGCCTCTTGGCAAGAGGAAGTATTCTAAAGAGTTTCTGGCTAGAGGTTGTGAATTAGAGCATCCATGTTTTGAATAGAAGTTCCACCTTTGTTGTTCAAAACATGACATAAGAAGAGGCTTGGAGTGAATGGAAACTAGCGGCGAATCACTTCAAAATATTTGGCTACATTTCCTACACACATATCCCTAATGAAAAGAGGAAGAAGCTAGAGGATAAGAGTGATAAATGTATCTTTCTTGGTGTAAGTGAAGCATCCAAAGCATATAAATTGTACAATCCTCTAACAAAGAAGATTGTAACTAGTAGAGATGTCATCTTTGATGAAGAGAGCACTTTGAATTGGAATGGAAAGTAGCCTACTTCAATTACTTTTTATAGTGAAACTGTAGAATCCATAGCACCCAAAACTATAGAACACAAAACTACAGACTTTGAAGCATCAAGAACTATGGAGGTTGAAATCCCAAAGGCCATGGAGGTTGAAGCACCAAGAACTATGGAGGCTAAGACCTTACCAACAGTAGTAGCAACTGAATCTTTTCATATTCAAAAAAGATCCTTATGGATGTTGGATTATGAGGTAACTAGGATTGAGCAATGTAATGACCCAATCACCCACTTTGCTTTGTTTGTAAATTGTGATCCCATAACTTTTGAAGGTGCTATTAAAGAATCAAAATGGATAAAGGAAATGTAAGATGAAATTGAAGCCATTTTGAGAAATGATACTTGGGAGTTGGTTGATCTTCCAAAAGGGCACAAAACCATTGGTGTGAAGTGGGTATTCAAAAAAAACTAACGAAGAATGATGAAGTTGACAAGTATAAGGTGCAATTGATGGCTAAGGGATACAAGAAAGAATATGGTGTTGACTATAAAGAAGCTTTTACTCCTATTGAAAGGCATGATATAATTAGATTTGTGACTGCATTGGTAGCACAAAATTCATGGCCTACCTTCCAAATGGATGTCAAGTCTAATTCTTGCATAGAGACTTGAAGGAACAAATATTTATTGATCAACCTTCTAGTTTTGTGAAGCTTGGTAGTAAGCACAAGATCTATAAATTAAAAATGGCTTTTTATGGACTAAAAAAAGCTCCAGGAGCTTGGTATAGTCATATAAATACCTATTTTTCTAAGTAGGGATTTCAAAAATGTCCATATGAGGATACACATTTTACAAATATTGATGGAGGAAAAGTGCTCATTATATGTTTATATGTTGATGATATTATTTTTACTAAGAATGATAGTGATTCATTTAAAAAATTTAATAAGTCAATGATGGATGAGTTTGAAATGATTGATCTTGGAAAATTGCATTACTATCTTGGCATAGATGTAGTGCAATCGCCCATTGGAATCTTTATTTCTCAAAATAACTATGTTAGAGAAATTTTGGAGAGGTTTAAGATTAAGGATTGCAATCTTGTAAGCACTCCAATTGAGATTGAATTGAGGCTAAACAAAGATCCTAGAGGAACCAAGGTGGAGGCTACATTTTACAAGCGAATTGTTGGGAGTCTAATGTATTTGACTAAAACTAGACTTGATATAATCCATGTTATGAAACTTATTAGTAGATACATGGAGTCTCCAAAGAAGATGCATTTGTTGGTTGCTAAAAGAATATTTTGTTACTTGTACGGAACTAAAATTTTTTGGCTATTTTGTAGAAAAGGTAAGAAATTTGATTTTGTGGAATCTATTGATAGTGATTATGTAGGAGATCAAGATGACAAGAAGAGCACTTTGGAATATTTTTTTATCATGGGCATCGGGACTATTTCATGGTCATCCAAGAATTAATCAATTGTCACATTGTCAACCACAAAGGCTAAATTTGTTGCTACAATTTCTTATGCATGCCAAGCTATTTGGCTAAGAAAAATTCTTAATGAGCTATACTTCAAGCAAGAGGAGTCTACTAAAATTTTCTATGATAACTATTCCACCATAAAGTTATTCAAAAATTATGTGCTAGATGGAAGAAAAAAGCATATTAATGTGAGATTTCACTTCCTACATGATCTATGAAATGATGGTGTTATTGATTTAATGTTTTGTAAGAGTGAAGATCGACTCACTAATATTCTAACATAACCCCTCAAGTTATCAACATTCTAGAGGTTGCGAAAGTAGCTTGGAGTTTGCAGGTTGAATGATTCTTTCTAAATTGATAGTTTGCAAAATTTTAGTTTATGGGAGGGTGTTAAATGTGTTTAATTATTAAACATGATTTTCTTTGTTTGTCCTAGACTGTAGGAACTATCCTTAGGGATTCAGTTACTATTTTCATTCTATAGAAATTGAATGATCACCCATTATAGAAGTTGAAGGGTTTTTTGTTATAGGAGTTGAAGAGTTATCATTATAGAAGTTGAAGGGTCGATTGTTATAGAAGTTGAGGGGTTGGTATTATAGAAGTTAAAGGGTCAATCATTATAGAAGTTAAATGGTTGACTGTTATAGAAGTTGCTATTCTCTATTGATGTATTTTCCTATTTAAAGGCCATTATTAGTTGAATAAAAATGTGAAATTTAGTTGCCTCATTTTTCCCTTGTTTTATTATTTCTTTTGTTATCTGAGGCTAGTAATGCATAGCCTCAGAGGCTAATAGTGAACTACAAAATACTAAAAACATTGCTCTGGGAGAATAATAGTTGCCATTGGATAACTTTCTACCACAGTAATAAAGGCATTAGAGATATGCATCAATGAAAGAAAATATCTTAGATTAGGACTAGCATAATCACCAAGAAGGATGCTTTAAATTATCCATGATTAGGGGGATTTAAATTATCCATGACCAATCTTGAATGTACCTATGCATCATATAGCAAGTTTTCTACAACACTCTGAACTACTCATATGTTAACCTTCCTAAACACAAACACTAGTTGTCATAACACTACTCATAAGTTAACCTCCTAATTAGGGGATTGAAACCCAATTACCTAGGCAATCCATTAGCTATTGGTAAGCTATAGTACATGGAAATACCTTCTAAAACAATAGAAAGTATAAGTAATTAAATTAGACATTTTTCCTTGTATTTTTTAAATCATAGGGCATAATTGATTTCATTAATTTTGAATGATTTTTACATTATGTTTATTGATGTATAGACTTTGGTCAAAGAGCAATGCCCTTGAAAAACTACTTTAAATAGACTATCGCTTAGGGTATCTACCAATTTGGTAAGGAAACACAAGAATAGTCTCAGTTAGTTAAACATTATTATTAAATTGGTAACTAAAAAATAAGTAATTTGTTTATGATATTCTTATTTCAACTATTAAAGTATTTATTAGTCTAAACTAAAAACTAAAAAGAAAAGAAAAGAAAAGAGATCTGATTGGCAAACTATAAGGAAACAAATTTTGAAAATGCTAATAGCAAAAGTAGTTGGTAATTAAATTATTGATAAAGTAAATCATATGAGATTAAAATGATAATCTAGTAAAGAATAAATGCTACACACATAATCTAAAATAGTTAATAAAATATTACAAAGCCAAAAACATGAAGAAAACCTTTTGATAGAATACTCGTTATCAAAGTTAAGAAAGAGTAACTGAAAACTTAGCTTTGTAAGAAGCTTCTAATATTTTCACCCAAATTGACAGCTTCTTACATGAGCTTGCCTATACCTCAAGGAGATAAAACTTTTTTAGCAAGTCTCTATATTTGACCCTTTTCTCTTCTAACAATTGTTGATCTAAAACTAGGGAAAAGGGAACTATATTACAAGGGAATGAAAGGTTTTGTCTTTTGAAGAAAATCAAGGAACATAGAATATAAATTAGACAGAGATGAAAAATTAAAATCATATGAAATCCCACCTGAGAGCTTTAGAAGGTTCTAGTCTTCCATTGGTTCTTCCTTCTTGCTTCTAGCTCCCCCATCCTTTCCTTTCATCCTTAGGAATTTTTCCTTTTTAGAGCTTAACTCCTTCAAACTTTTTGTCTTCCCTAGTTGCTTAGCTCCCTTCATCCTACACATACACACATAGACAAAACAAACATTTAAAAGCATTACCTATTCATTTAAAAAGTAGGGGAACATAGATCATTACTTAATATCATTGCATAACTATAATTTAAGTAGCTAAGATAAATAAATGAAAAAATTTTTCCTAAAATGCTGAAAATGATTATTGCATACTTTACTATAAACATAGCAAATCTTCCTAAATAAAACATCAATAGTGATCACTAGGCCAATATATACAAAGATCACCGATATTAGTGGATGTAGACATTTGGTTGATAAAGAAGGTTTACATCATTAAAAAGAATGGTACCCAACCCTAGAAAATTAAACAAAAGATGCAATGAAATCTTGTAGAGAAAATATCTACATAGAATCTACACTCATTGAAGGTAAAGAAAATTCGATCAATATTGACACTAATGCAAAAAGGAAAAGCCAATAAATGTTGCCCCACAACAACAACATATGAATGAAATTTTTAGTTACTTCCTTTGCTACAAAATTTGAGGCCAAAAATGATTATAAAAATAGATCATAGAAATATTACCCTTCATTTAAAATCCATAACCCAGTAACAAATGCACCACATTCATCATCAAATATGAAGATGGTGCAGAATAGAATTGAAGAATCTCAAGGGTCTTAGATCTATGATCTAAGCTAAAAGGAAATATAGAACTTAGTTAGAACAAACCCACTCTTGTGAAACTCTTTAAATTCTCTTACTAATAACCATATGCTACTACAATTATAGAGGCTTTGATCTCCCAAGAATAGATTTGGAGAGATAAGCATGAATCTTGGAAATCATGGGGATGATCCTTATCATCTCATTGAAGGATGTTCTTAATAATAGATAAATTAATGATGGGACTAGATAGAAATTATATGAATAGGATATTATTATAGATATATGGATGAGAGATATCTATATCTTTTGTGAAACATCTAGTTATCATATTCTACAAGCCCCCCATGATGGTAAGAGGTTTTACTCCAAAGAAGTCTCTAAAAGATTTAAACTTCACACAACTTAGAATCTTGGTAAAAATATCTATCATTTGTGCTTCAATTACATAATGCTCCATGCTAAGTATGTTGTATTAGATTAAGATTATGAGACAATGATGTTTGATATCTATGTCTTTGGAATATCCATGATGGACAAGGTTACGTGCCATTGTAATAACACTTGTGCTATCGTAGTGTAAACAAATGGAAGGTTTCATAGTATATCTCATTTGAGTAAAAATGGAGTTGATCCATATGGCTTGAGTAGTAGCATTTGATGTGGCTATGTATTTTGCTTCTACTGTTGAGAGGGTAGCTGTAGCTTGCTTCTTTGATTCCTAGGAGATAAGTGATGGACCAATAAAAAAGTAAAAACTTGAAGTTGATTTATGATCTTCAACATCACCTTGCCAATCTATATTAGTGTATCCCCATATCTTAAAATTTTCATGTTGATGAAATAGGATCCCATAATCTATTGTAGTTTCTAGATATCATAAAACACACTTTGTAGCTTTTCAATGTGATTCATGTAGATCTTGCATGAACTAGGAGAGATAATTTATAGCAAATTGGATGTCCAATTTGGTATTGGAAAGATACATGAGACCACCAACAAGGGATTGGTGTAATGAAGGATTGAAGGTTGGGTATGTATCATCCTTGGTAAGTTTTGTACCAAGGGAAAGTGGTGTGTATGAGGGATTACAATTAATCATGCCAAATTTCTTCATTAAGGATTGGGTAAACTCATTTGGCATATGGAAACTAATTCTGGTCTTTGGATAACTTGAAAGCCAAAAAAATATGACATCTTCCCCAAATCAGACATTTCAAATTCATTTTTCATGGCATGAAGAAAATTATTTCCAAATGTAGTTTTATATGAAAAATAGATTAAATCATCTACATATAAACAAACAAAAATATAATCATCACTAGATATAATTTTATAAATAGTTTTTTATGATTGAAGATTAGTGAAGCTTTCTCACATGAAGAATGGATGAATTTAGGTATACAAAGCTAGTGGAGATTGCTTGAGATGATATAATGCTTTATGAAGTTTGTAAACATGATTTCTCTATTTTTCATCAATGAAACCTAGTGGTTGCTCCATGTAAACTTCTTCATTAAGGAAACCTTTAAGAAATGTAGATGCCACATCTAGTTGATAAATGACCTAACTAGCCTACGTAGTAATAGTAAGAACAAATTTCAAGGATTCCACCCATGAAATACAAGCAAAATAATTATCAAAATCTCTACCTTGTTACTTGAGATATCCTTGGGTGATGAGACAAGCCTTGAATTCATTGACTTCACCATACGAATTTCTTTTAATTTTAAAAATTCATTTTAACCTAATAACAAGCTTCCATATGGATAAGAACCAAGGCTCCAAGTGTTATTTTTATGAATTTGTTGTAGTGCTTTTTCCATGCCATCGATCCAACATTCATCTACTGTAACTTTGATGATAGTAGAAGGTGTCACCAAACCATCATCAGTCCCTTCCATCGACGTAAGCAAAGTAAAAAATGCATCGTCCATGGCAGTGAGAGCATGTGTAGTAGGCTCCATGTTCTAGGTTAGTTTAGCATTGTCCTCTTGAAAATGATTATGGATCATGCACCAATAAAATTGGAAATCCAACATTTGGGAGGCTAGAGGCTAGGTGATGGGTAGTTAGCTGAGAAGATAGTGGAATTTGTAGTGGAGTAGAGAATGAAGACATCATGGATTGAGAAACTAAACTAGAGGGAAGGATGGATGAGAAAAGGCCTCGAGGCTAATTGATGAATAAAGTATTATGTAGAGAACTGGTAGAAGTTATAGTTCAATGTGGAGCAGTGGTTGAAAAAGAAGTGGTTGGCATTGGCTCCATAAGGTGAGGAGGGGATTCAAATGTTCTAGTTGAAATAGGATTGTGTGCTAGAAATGGAATGTCAGATGGGTAAATTGGATGGTTAGGATGGTCATCCCAATATTGGGGATAGACCTGGGCATGGCTAAATCTAGGATGATGGTACGACTACCTTAGAGAAAACTAGAAAGGTAAAATTGATTTGGGAAATGCATTGCTAGTAGGTTGAATGCTATCGAGAGGAGCCACTGAAGATAATGAACATTGGTGTATGATCTACTAACGAAGTTTTTTGCAAGAGCCAGTGCTAGGAAGTTTGCAACTGCAATGCAAAGAACATGGAGTAATATTGGTGCTAGAATACAATGACATAAAATGTTGGTTGGAATAATCATTTAGTGGTAGCACATGTGGTATCCCTCTTTGCTATGTCACATGATTTTGATTGATGGTTGTAGCTATTGTTGCAGAAATATTGTTAAAACCTTCAATGGGTGGTAACAACTACAAATGGAATTCACTATTTTATTGAATATTTATTTTAAAGTTTCCTTTGGCAATAATGTCCTTGTTTTCCATAGGAATAAAAATGCTACTATTTTCTTTAAAAAACACATCATGCTCTAATACCTTTTTATTTGTATAATCACAACATTTAGAACCTTTGGTGTTGGCATAGTACCCAATAAAAATGCATTTCCTTATCTTTTAATCTAATTTTTATTTTTTGTTTTGTATTGGAATTTGAACATAGTAAGGTGAATCATAATGCATATGATGTTTCATGTTGAATGAATTTTGATGGCACCCTATTCAAAATATAAATTGATGTTGAAGATGTGTTTGCCTAAAATGGATTTTCTACTCTAGACATTTAAAGCAAACACCATGTCATTTCAACCACAATCATGTTCTTTCTCTTAACTATGACATCTTTTTGGAGTGTAAATGATGTGGTGGTTTGATGAATAATCCCATTTTTTTAAACAAAATTCATCAAACTCGATGGATAAAAATTCACCACCATGATCTGTCTATATTTTTTTAATTGTATTGTAGTTTCCATTTCTTAGTATATTTTTCATTCCTTGATAGTTTTCAATTTCTTTTATAATTTCTAATTTCTTGGATTATCTTATTTAAACATTGTGAATATTTTTAAATATTATTAATAGTAAGATTACCAATTAAGATTCAAGAATCAAGTCCACATGTTAGAATTCTATCCTATGATATCAAATTATAGAATGAACAAATTTGCATTACAATGAGACCATGTCATCCATTCTTCCAATTTTATTAAGGAAAAGTATTTATTATAAAAATAATGTCATTCCTATTACATCAAAAACTTAATTTAATTCTTTTGAACTATACCTTGAAGGAAGAAGGAATGACCAAGAGCATATGGATAATGATGTGATATCAAAAGGATCTATTGATTCTTTGGACTTCTACCTTAGGTCCCACTACTCATGTTTTCAATGTATTTGAAAAATATCATATGCAACAAATTGTTTCATTTTTATGTCACTTGAAAGATAAATAATCCATGTTTAAATATAGTCCTCCAATAATCGTAAAAAAATAATTAATTAATTCATATGAACTCATTCTATGGGTTCCCTTGCAAAGGCATGTGATCTATGTTTGAAGATAAGCTATTTTCAAAAATCTCATGGTCCCTTGGACTAACCTCATCATATTACTAGAAAGGCATGTAACCCATGTCTAAGTAATACCAAACAATAATAAGTAATTAATTATTCTCAAATGTATAACATTGTTTCTTAATTTTTCTTATTGAGTAGTAATATCTTCATTTCGTATGGTGGCTAGTTTGTCTCATGGTGGTAGACCGAACATGAACAATGCAATGTTACTAGAAGTGATTGGACTTTGTGCAAACTCCTAATAAATAGAGTATGATGATCACTTTAATCATGCATTATACATGAAACCCACAACGACAATGGTAAGGTCCCTTACATCCCAATTCTTGGATCCCTTCTCACTCCATTCCATCCCTTTAGCATGCTATAATTATAAATTTTATGGTTTTTTATAGCATATTATAGGATTACAAGTGAAAAAATTATGTGTATTGATATATGCATGATCCACATTTAAGTTCTAGGATGCCCATGGATGCTAATAGAAGAGGTTATACAAGGGACTTTTGTATTTCAAATTCATCTACACACTATCTACATGCTTTGATTGATGTGGTTTTGATAGATAATAATTTTTGCATAGAGTTGCACCTTGTATCATTGTATGCAATACATGGAACTCTCTTCTTCTTGATATTTCCAATTGCCTTTTCCTTAGAGATTTCTAAAGAAAGATCTGTAATTTCATGAATCAACAATGCTGAACTAAGTCCTTTCCATAATGATTGGGAAATACCCCTTGCAATTGTCAGCCTTGATCACCAAGAAATCAATAGGATAGGACCACCCATAGATAGTGGTCATAATTTCCTACATTAATTCCAAGGAAATAGTGATGGATTGATTTGCCAATTCTAAATGAATATTACTTTTCTTCAAAGGAGGTAGGTAGTAAACATTGTACATTTCATGGAAAATTAGAATAACACCAGAACCTGAATCAAGAAGAGCCTTGCATGGCTTATTTCTAGTAATCTACAAGTAGATGAGAGAACTTCCAAGATCAACTCTTTTCCTAGGAAGGTTGCTAACCTTGATCGAATCAAATCTAGTGTGGGTTAACATGATTTTACAAATCTTGAAAGGCATTTGGTTTGAAGGGTTCTCAAAAGGATTCGATGTAGAGGATGAAGGAGGCACAAGGTGACCAACCACATGAGTTGGTGAGAGCTTGGTATGGCTATTGGTTTAGAAGAATGATCTTTTTCTATGTCTATGTCCTAAACCACTCAACTGAGAAACTGATTGTAAGTTAATGGCCCTAATAACACTATGTTGCTATGGCTACGCAGGAATTTTATCCTACATTGATGGAGTAGGCAATAATTGGATTGAGGATGGAGGAACATGTGTTGAAGGATGAGGAGGAGGATAAGGATATGGGGATTCCACTCTAGGAGATGGAGAATGAGATCCATAGTACTTCAAAGGGTAGTAATGATGCTAAAAAGAAGCATGAATGGAAGAGTCATGTGGAGACATGGATTGCTAAACATAGTAGCCATATGGATTTGACTCTCTATAAGGGTACTTCTACCTTGGTAGTGGAATCCACAATGACTATGAATGTTGTCACTACTAATACTACTCATATGGTTGTGGTGGAGTCCCACTTGGATAATAATCTTTCTGTTGCTAGTGGAACTATCATGGATTAACTTAAGGATAAGGTAATCTTTTGGATGCTTACCTTCTTTTTAATCTAGGATTCACAACCATCATCATCATCTAATTCTGAATCTGTAACCTTTTCCACTATAACAGGCTTGCCCTTACTCCTTTGGTAGGCACGTTCAGTTTCCTTTTTTCTGTTGTAGTCATGATTACTACTTTGCTCTCTTGATGTCTCTACTATTTTTAGAGCTGTTTGAAGTTTTTCATCCAAAGATTCCCACATCTTTTCCACCTTGGATGAAATTTCCATAATAGAGTTTTGAATTGCCAAGGTTTTTCACTACATCACTTCATCAAGTGATGCCTCCCCCTCACTATAACAAAAACAAATCTTTCTTTTTTTGATGGAAGAATCCAAGTTATACTCAATAATTTTCCATTTTCACAACTCCTCTTCTTCTTTTGCAACCTACTCAATGAGTCTTTCAACCTACTGGGCTCGAATTCCTGACAATCTTCCTTGGGCATAAACCCTAAGGACTGTCCTTATTTCTGATTGAAGCCAATCTATGATATGGTGAAGCTGCTTCCATTGAGAATAACCATGGCTAGGACATCTATGCAAGAGAGAGTAATACCTATCCATGGTTGCATCTAAGGGTTCAAGTATTCCTTGTCACCAGCCTTGGATTTGCTTTCTCAAATTCAACACTCTAGAGTATCTCTAATATTTTTCATTAAATAGCTCAAGCATCATATTTCATCTACAAATGCATTTCGACTTCAACAAGTGATACCAACTTTCTACTTCTTTTATGGGTGTTTTGAGAAACATCTTAAATTTTTACCAATCATTCACTATGTTCTACAAGGCACAAGCATCATGAAAGGCTTGAAGATGGATCTATGGATCTAAGTTATATCCCTCCTCAAAAGTAGGAATATTTTTCATATCCAACCTCTTGATTCTACTATCTTTCACATGCCCAGTTGAAATTCTAACAACCTCTATGATGTTAATCATGCTTCTTCATCATCATGATTTCCATGATACTTATGATGTTCTTTACTACTTTTTCATTCATGATGGAGCCTACGATCATTTTCTAACCATTCACCTTCATCGTAGTTTCTTCCTCTGTGATGTCAGTTAAAATCAGAAGATAAAGAAGAAGATACAGATGAAGAGGATGAAGAGGAAGGAGAACTACCACCACCATGGTATCTGCTACCTTTGCTCTACTTAACACAATCATGATCATTAAGTTTACTATCATCATGATGCTTTCCTAAGCCCCTTCCTTAACAATCACTTTTACCTAAACATGGATTATTGATAGTGGAGTGTAAGTGTGGGTTCTAGCTTCCTTCACTAGAGTTAAGGGGTGGAGATTCTTGATATTAAGAACCCCCAGAAGGAGAATCTTCTTTGTCATTTTGGTTTAGTAGGAATAATGGGTTAGTGAACCATTTCCCCTCTATAGCTTCATGACACTTCTCTTGGTGTTGATCTATTTTGCATTGTGTTTTAGTGGGATAGTAGTCTCGATAGTCATGGTCTTGCAAATTGTATTCATCATTGAGATCCTAGATGCCCAACCTCTTAAAATTTTGGAGTAGCATCCCAGGAATAGATCAGTTAGAAGGAATCATTGCCCTCCATATCTCTCCACTATAGTTATTCATCCTAACGTAGGATGAAGGTGAAATTTAGCATAAAGTCATCTAGATGAGTGCACATCACTTTCAATTCTTAGGACATTGGCAATTTTGATTCATCATGCTTGTGAGAAGAAGACATTTTGAATTAAATAAAAATTTAGTATGCTTAAACTATAATTATAATTATTATTTTTTAAATAATTTTAACTTTAGGGTTCATTCCAATGATCTAAAATAATATTCACTAAGTCCTTGATAGTGCATGTATCAAACTACAAGTCCTTGGCAATGGCACCAATGATGCGCGACGAGTAGACCATACATCCAACCATACAAATCACTAAGAATTCATGCATGATTTGATCAAATTCTATGGACTTATAACCTTCTAAGTACACTATTGATGAGTAGTGAGGTACCCCTACAGCCAACCAAATAAATCACAAGCATTCATGCATGATCTAGCCGAATTCCATAGATGGAACTAGTTGTGTATCTAAATTGTTATGATCTAATCATAATTCATTGTCTTCCCACTTGGACTAGCGGTATCTTTTTCACGTATGGTTTAGTCCAAAGTGAGCCATATCATTTTTATTATTTTATATTTTATAAGTTTAATTACCTAAAATAAGAATGAAAGGTAGGGGAATTTCATATCTAATTAATCTACTACTTAGCAAGGCTTAACATAGGTACCCATTCCCACTCTCCAGACACATCCTAAATGCATATAACACTACTAGGTTACCAAATGCTACTCATTTCTAGGTTACCAAGTGCTACACGTATGCTCAAAGTGGTCATGCTTTTGTTCATTAACAACTATAAATTAATTGCTTAACTAAACTGCATTAAACTAAAGTTCATGTAAATGAAATGTGTTAAAGAAAAATTAATCGATTCTCAATGTTACATGGATGATTAAAAGGATTCATCTTTATTCCCATCACACTTCTGTGCTCAAGTACATCAGTGTTTGAAGAAAGGTCTATACAAACTTAGGCTTCTACTATAGCACTCAAAAACATTTTAACTCTGGAATGACTAAACTACAAGAACTTCATTACTCAATGACAAAAACTATATGAAAATCATGAGCCCAATTGCTATGTTTATAGGCTAACACATATGCCATGATATTGGATATCCAACATCACATCTTGACCCCCAATATCAGGTATCTAATATCAAGGCTCTAATATCATATATTTGATATTGAAGCCAAGGAAATCATGAATTATCATACCCTCATGACTAAATGAAAACTCATCCTTGAGTTAAAAAAAATGAGGAATAAGTTCCTTACAAAATATTGGAAATGTATGGGATTATTGACTAATATGCAAACTATTAACTGACTTTGAGTGCCGCATTACAAATTTTATTTCAGAGAATGCATGTAAAATGACAAAGCAACAAAGAGATTGGATAGACATTGAAGATTACAAAATTTGTAGAGGTCTTCAAGAATCCACTAAAGATGATTCTTCTTATTATCACTAGTAGTGGGAGACTTCCAGCATTAATTGTTATGTCAATTTCTCTCTAGTTATGCAACACATTCTTGAAGGATGAACTAAAATTTCTTGTATGCTTATGCTTGAAGGATCTAGAAAACATGCAATGCTTAAGATATAATCTTGTATGTGTTATGATTTGTCCATGGGCATATCCTCCATT
>MNCI01036030.1:131940-148817 GCA_015680685.1 Gnetum montanum
CATGATGTTTGAAAATAGGATGTTTTGGAAGATGTGAAGGTTAGTTCAAATCCATGATCAACAAACGTTATGCAAGTGGGTCCTCCCCAAAGTAGGCTCCTACCTTAATGTCCTTACATAACCACTTCTGTAGATGTTTGTAAGCACATAAGAAGTTAAATGTAGATCATGCCTTTGTTCCAAACAACACACAACTACCATGGTTAGGGTGTTGCACTATACTATGCAAAACCAAAAGGCTCATAATCACATGTAGCAGCGAGTTGAATAATGGAATGAGAAGGGATTGTAGAGATTAAGATGTAAGGTACTTAACCATGTTCACAATAGGTTCATGTGAAAAGTATGATTAAAATGATTAGCATATCTATCCATCCAAGTTCAAACCAGGTCCATGCTATGAACAATGACTTTGCATTGATGTGTTCCTTCCTGCCAACCACCATGAGTCCACAACTACCTCAAAGAATAATCATCACTCCAAAAAGAGAAGAAAAAAGAAGGAAGGAAGGGCATTAGTTAGAGGGGCACCTTCAAGCATGGGTAACATGTCTTTCTAGCCTCATAACTAGTTCTTGTAGCTTGTTATTATGTCTAAGATATGTGCTTTGAATTTCCATTATTGTTTATTTTTTTCATTTTTCTAATTTTTAAATTTTTAATGTTTATTATATTTTTTGTGTTTTCTTTTATTTTTATTTTCTTGATGAGAACCACACCATGCAAAGATAGAGCTTCCTTTCTATTGGTCAATAGAGAAGTGATGATATGTTCTAAGAGGAGTCATAAACCACTTAAAGGAATTCAATAAGACAACCTAACAAGTTCCCTTGATGTCACACCCTTACCATGCCCACTTGGTCATTCCCTCTTTCTTTAAGGTATAATGATTATTTATAAATTTTAATTTCATGAAAGAAGAGCCAAATTATTTCCATGAAAAAGACCTTTTATTTAGAGAACTAGAAGGATGGATGAGGTGATCTCATTACTTTACACAATTACTTACCCAATCATCTTAATAGCATAGCATAAAAACCCAACACATAGCATTTACTAATACATCATGACTTGGTAATTTTATTAACAAAACATGAAATACATTCATAAAACATAAAAATAATGACTAAAGAAAAGAGAAAAATATAAAGAAAAGAAAAATATTACGAAATGAAAAACATATGAAGAATTAGAAAATTTTGGAAGAAATAGGAAAATGATAAAAAAAATTGTTAAAAAAAATAGTGAAAAAAACTTATTAGTACTTGAACCAAGATAGAGCATCTCCCCCATGACTAATCTTATAGTTGAACATTTAGGAGATGGACCAAACATTCCCCTTGTTATATGCCATTTCTTTCCCATCTATCACCATTACTGATTTAATTAATCATTGGTAGCACATCTAACATTGGTGATAGTCTTGTTTAGATCATTTAAAGATGTATCTTCATCTAGACTTGAAGGTATTTATATTTTTGGGGGTTCAGATGTATTTGCTTCTTCTTCTTGATTTTGTTTAATATCCTTTTTTGGTGTATAATCAGAGTGTAAGATATATGTGTCTAAGTCTTTTGTTTGGTTCATTTTCTTAATTCTATAATTAATAAGTAGATCAATTATCTCCATGCATCTTTGAAACAATCTTATATTCTCATTTTCAAGCCACTAGGCGTCTTCTGGTTTAGTGGCTACTACATAGATTGATTTTTTTCTCACACCTGCTCTTGAAATTTGTTGTGGGATATGTTGATATTTGGAATTTCTAGCCCACAACTACCCCCATTACTATTAGTAGTGATGCATGGATTCTTCTATCTCTTCACAATGATAGGTTCATTATTTATCTTGTATTGGAGTGGTGATGGTTGTTGGCTTTTGAATATGATTAGGAGACATCATTTTGGTAAGGAAGGCTACTACACTAGGTTGGCATTGTGCTAGTTTAGATGGTGTGGTAGGCTCATGAGTGTTATGCTTCCATGTACAACCCTTTGTAAAGAAAGGATGTTTTTGCAGTTGTTGTGAAAACTTAATGGTAATAGCATGTCTATGCACATTTGCAACACAATTAGCATTTTTTTGTTGATGTGGGGATGTTGAAATTTCTTGTGTTATTGGAGGTGGCATATGAGTTAATGGAGTATGAGGATATTGAGGATATGATGCAAGGTGAGATGTGTGAGGTGGTGATCTCATATAAGATGCTAAAGAATGATGATATTTGAGAGAGTGATAATAGTGATTTGAGGCAGAAAAAGTAGAACCAATTGGGAAAATAGTGTTGAACATAATATCCATATGGTTTCAACTAGCCGATAAGGGTGGTGCTAATTTGGTGTGGCCTCCCCCATGACTTTGGGTTTTTCCACTGTGGTTGATGACAGTGTTGAGGTTGGTAATAAGTACCCCTAGGATAGTATGGTTGGTTGTGCGGTTGTCTATAATTACTTCATGGAAAAGGAAATTTCTTAGACATGTGTTTCTATACAAAGTTTGGATTTAATGTACCTACCCAATACTCATGTAGATGCAACAAGACTAGGCAATGGCCTTTGGATGGTCATATAGGAGAATGTCACATCCACCATCCTCTTCGATGGTTGAGTTTATAGCCTCTTCTTCTATTAACATTTCCCCTTCTTGTTAAAAGGTGTTCCTAGCTATTTCTTGGTTCTTTTTTCTCCTTTTTTTGTGATCACTTAATTCATTTTGTGCTACTCTCTCCTCTATGATTTCCTCGCAAGTTTCAACTTTCTCATCCATCACTTATGACATTTTATTCAACTTTTCTTTAATCTCAACGATAGAATTTTGTATTAGCAAGGTCTACTATAAAATCACCTCATCAAGAGTTACCTCGTTTTCCTTATCATATATGTGGATGCTTTTCTTTTACAGATTTTGGTCCTAGTTATCTTCCTCTACATTCTCTCATTTACATAGCTCTCCTTATTCTTTTCCCACCTACCTAATAAGCCTTTATATTACATGGGCTTTTAATTCATATAATTGACCTTGAGTAGATATCCCAAGGGTCTCTCTTGTTTCATTATGAAGCCCCTCTATGATGTGGAAAAATGCTCTTTTTGGGAGAAATCATGGCTAAGACATCTATGTAGTAGCAAATAGTATCTATCCAAGAGCACTTTCAAGGGTTCATAATTTTCTTGCTTCCACTCTTGGATTTCTTTTGTTAAGTTGGACACTCTCACATAGGTTTTGCATTTTTCATTGAAAATTTCTAGCATTGTGGATCATCGGTGCATGGAACTTGATTCCAACGATCTATACTAACTTTTAGCTTCACAAATTAGTATCCTATGAAAGAGCTTAAGCTTTTTCCATCCACTTTCAATGTTGTATAAGGTGCAAGCATCATGGAAGGCTTGTAGATGTTTTTGTGGATTAGAATCATAGCCTTCCAAAAACTTAGAAATATTATTAATATCAAGCCTAAGTAGGTGACTTTCCTTATGATGCTTGTGAGGTATCTTAATTGCCTCTATGATCTACATCAAGTTCTTAGTGGCCAACAAGGGTTCATCATCATTAGACATGATGTGATGAAAATTTCTATTTCTAGTCATTTGATTGTGAAAATAATGTCTATGCTAATTGTGATATCTTTGATTTTACCCTTGGGTCTAATTTCTATCTGTATCTTGACTTTGTTGTGGAGCTCTATCTCTATACCTACATTCATCTTTATCAAAATTAGATGTTGACGAGGAAGAGGAATATGAGGAACTAGGAGAATAGCCATGTCTCTTATAGTTCTTCCTTTGGTCCTTTGATTTATCTTGTCTAGCTTTAGAGGAGGTCCTAGGCCTTGAGGCCCTCCTTGTTCTAGGACTTTCTCCATCTTCTCAAGGATTGTCTACACCAATTAAATGTAGTCTTTCTGTGTAGTAAGGGTCTAAATGAGTGTAGGAAACCCTTTCTTGAGGTTGTTCGCTCCAATTTTCTTTAGTATACATCATATAATTTCCCCTACAAGTGTTCTCATCATATGATGCATTATTAGTCCTATGTGAAGAAGAAATGGTTTTATCTTATAACATCTACGACTTAAAATATTTATATTTTTTAAAAGATAGATTGTTAATACCTTTATAGTGATTATGTATAATATAACTAATGTAGATAACTAGCACCATCCTGAAAATGGTGCCAATAATAAGTGGTGAGGTACCCCTATGTCCAACCATACGAATCACAAGTGTTCCTACATGATCTAGTCAAATTTTATGGATGGGACTAGTTGTGTATCTAAATCATTATGCTCTAATCGTAGTTCATTTTCTTCCCACTTGGACTAGTGGTAGCTTTTTCATGTATGGTTTAGTCTAAAGTGAGGCATGACATTTTTGTTATCTTATATTTTATAAGTTTAATCTCCTAGAACAAGAAGGAAAGGTAGAGGAATTTAATATCTAATTAATCTACTACCTAGCTAGCCTAACACAGGTACCCATTTCCACTCTCTAGATACATCTTGAACACGTATAGCATTGCTAGTTTACCAAACATTACGTGTTTCTAGGTTAACAAGTGCTACACATATGCTCAAAGTTGTTGTGCTTGTGTTCATTAACAATTTGAAATTAACTACTTAATTAAGGTGCATTAAAGTAAAGTGCATGAATAGTAAATTCATTAAAGAAACATTAATCTATTCTCAGTGTTGCAAGGATGATCAAAAATGTTCATCTTTATTCCCATCACACTATTGCGCTGAGGTACATCAGTGTTCAAAAAAAGATCCATACACACTTAAACTCTTACTATGGCACTTAGAAATATTCTAACTCTAGAATCTCTAAACTGCAAGAAATTCATTACTGTATGACAAACATTATATGAAAATCATGTGCCCAAGTGCTATATTTATAGGCTATTACATATGCCACGATATCATATATCCAATATCACATCTTGAACCCTAATATTGGGTATCCGATATCGGAGCTAGGCAAATCATGACTTATCAACTAGTCTCTAGGAAGTGAAACTAACCATTGCAATTGCTATTTTCGAAATTACACTTATGAAATGAAAAGATATAGTTAAGTGCAACTAAGACATGTAATTTTTATCCCTTTTATGTTTCATGTTTTAAGTCACCTAAGAATAAAAAATGATGAATAAAGTAATTTAATTACTAAATTAATTTAACTAGGTAAAATCTAACTAATCCTAAAAAAAGCATTTGTTTTTACTTGCCATACATATCATGAACACATTCAGTTCCACTGGGTTACCAAACACTAAGAGTTACTGGAATTATCAAGCACCAAGCATATGCTTGAAGTAGTCATACATAAGTGCTTAATTAATCTCTATTTAATTTATCTTAGTTTAGCTTAATTTAGGTTAATTAATTACTTAAAGCATTAAAAAATTACTTAAAATATTAAATTCATAAAAGGAGATAATTAATCTATTTCAAAGTGCTACAAGGTTTATTAGAAAGCTCATCTTTATTACCACACACACTATAGTGCCCAAGTACAACAATGCTTGAATAAAGATTTGTATATTCTTTGACTCCTACTACAGGCACATACAAAAATATTCTAACTTCTATATGATAAAACTACGAGAGCTTCACTACAACTATCCAAATTATGTCATAAATGTATTTGGTGAGTGCATATTTATAAGCAAAATAAGGAGCCCTGTTAATGGGTATGTGTTAATAGGTCAAACCCTACATCAACAGGTTCACGTCAACGGGATCTCGTTGACATGACCAACCAGATAACTCATCAATATACCTACCAATAACACTTACTGCATATTTTATATGTAGATGAGTGCATACCATAACATACATTAAGGATCCAATAGCAAATGTATATGGAATATCTTTTACTTTGGCAATTTATTTTTTTTTGTATTGGGACAATCTTTCTTAGATAATTGAAAATGAGAAGCCAAAGGAGTACTTACAGGGTTTTCTTCTAACATATTAAAAAATTCCAACACTTTTCTAATATATTCACTTTGAATTATCCACAATTTTTTGTACTTTCTATGTCTGTAAACATGCATTTCAAGAATTCTTTTTGCCTATCCCAAATCATTCATAGTAAACTATTTGCTTATCTTTATCTTAATTTGTTTTATTTTTTATACAACATTTCTTGCAATTAGCATATCATCTACATAGAATGAAAAAATTACAAATTTATGTTTATCACTTGAAAATAAACACAATAATAAAATCACTCTTGCAATAAACCATTTTGTGCATAAAAGAATCAAATTTTTTGTACTACTACCTAGGAGCCTATTTTAAACCATACAAACTTTTCCTCAAGTGATATACATGGTGAGGTTTCTTTTGATCAAGAAATCCTTTTGGCTTATGAATATATATTTTTTCATTTAAATCACTGTGTAGAAAATCTATTTTAACATCTAGCTATTCTAACTCCAAATATAAACAAACAACCAATGAAAGAATAATCTGAATAGAAGAATGCTTAACAACTAGAGAAAAAAATTTGTAAAATCAATTCCTATTTTTTGATCATAACCTCTAGCTACTAGTTTAGATTTATAAAGATTCCCCCCATTTACCTTATTCATTAAAGTAAAAATCCATCTATTTTAAAGTGCTTTATGTCCTCTACGTAATTCAACAAATTTCCATGTTCTGTTCTATGGGACTGAATTCCATTTCCTTTTTATAGCTTCCATCCATTTTACTGCATCAAGACTTGCAAGAGCTTATTTTACCATTTCACATTCACCATGATCTATATAAAGAATATAATCTTCAAATCTAGTAGGAGGACGTATTATTCTACTTGAATGTCTTACCCCATGTGATGTATCTTTTGCAAGATTTTCCTCATTAGTTTCTTTATCTTCATCTTCATTAAGAAATTCTAGAGTGTTTTGATTTGCCACTTGCTCATGTATTATATCTTCTTTAGGCTACAAAACAAATCTAGAAACCCACTATATAATAGAATTAGAAACCTTTTTGTTTTAAAAATAAAAAAAACATTACATTTTCTTGAAATTTTACATTTTGTAACCTTAGAAATTTCTTTGCCTTAGGATCCCATAATTCGAAACCCAATTCATTACTATCATAACCCACAAAAATACATCTTTTTGATTTATCATCAAATTTAGATCTACTTTCCTTTTGTATATGCATATAAGCAACACATCCAAAAAATTTTAAATAATTATAAGAAACATGTTTCCCACTCAACAAAGACTATGGTACTTCGTTATTTAAAGAGGAATATTGTGATCTATTAATTAAATAAGAAACATTCATAATAGCCTAAGCCCAAGAAAATTCTAGGCAAACCCACATAAACAATCATAGNTATCATACATAGAAAGTATGGGTATTTCCAATAAAATCCAAGGATGTAGTGTTAATAAGTTTAAAATTGAAATGTTTGGTTACTAATAATGGTGGTGAATATACTTCAAATGCATTCAATGAGTTATATAGAGAAAAAGGAATTTTACATATTTGTCCTCCTCTTGAAACTCTACAAGAAAATGTAGTAGAAATATGCAATAGAACTTGAAAGATCTATGATTGTTTATGNTTTTCTAATCAAATCAACTAGAATTTTATGGATTCTATTCTTCACCCCTTTTATTTTCCTTCTCAATAAGTGAAAAAAATTGAAGTAATGTTATAAGGTCTTCTAATTTTAAATTTTTGTCAATGTTAAATGTGAGAGATATCTTTGTAAGAATTTTCTTTCACAAAGAGGCTCAATATCTTCCTATCTTTTTGTTCTTGACATGGAAAATTCTAAGTCTTTCATTTGAAAAGAGTAAACTTAGAATCATATTAACGACATTACACTAGCCATTCAATGTTGCAGTGATACTCACTTATAATTTGTAGATAATATCTTTTAGTTATTAGAAGTTTCTTATGACAATTTAAACAATTCTCCATAATGTCTTCATGACTTTTCTATAGCTTCAACATTCCAAATCAGTTTTGCTAAAAGTTAAGTTTGCAATTTTAACACTTTAAATACTATGTTTGTAAGTTTTTGTACAAATGTACATTGTAGGAAAGATTTTATTCCTACTAAGTACCTTGGTATTCCTAATTTTTTAAAGATGAATGAAACTTTTTATTTGGGATGATTTCATTAAAAATAATTAAATGACTTATAGGATGGTAGAATAAACTACTATCCTAGGTTGGCTAATTACAATTGATTAAAACAATTTTAAGTTTTATGATGTTATATATGCTATTAATATATAAAGCTCCTTTCGTTATTTTGGTATGGTTGGAATTATATATATAAGAACATCTTGTATTCATACAATCAATCCCATTCTTTTCATTTTATAATATGGGGAACTATTTATTTGTTCATCCATTGATACTAAAGGTTGGGATATTCATTAACTCTTAAATGTGAACTATACCCTTTAGGGTGAAATCACTTAACAATTTTTGGCCAAGAAGCAAACTACCAATCATAGATCAATAATACTAAATAAAATTTTTTGTCCATAATACATTGAAGTTGATGTTGTTACCTTTTAAATTCCTCATAAAAGATAAATACACTAAATTAAGACCAAAATATAAAAAGGATAAAAGAGCACTTCTTGACATTATAAAGGAATTGGAGTATCACTTTATCAAATATATGACAGGATCAATGTTAGCTGAAGCTAGAGGATGAGTAAGAAAAAAGGTTAATTTGATATTAAATGGATCATCATAAGTTACACCATGTGTTGCCGTTAGATTTTTTGATGAAAGTTTCTAACTAAATACTTAAGGATATATCAAAATTATGATTTTTGTTGACCACAAGTCATGGTCTAGGATATGTCTAGTTGTGGTATTATAGCATAACCCATGGTTTGGTTGGACACAAAGATTAAGTTTTTTCTAGTATACCACTACTTTACCATGAGTCATGGTTATTGTTTTATGACCTCACCATGAGTCATAATAAATTTGCCTTATTTCAATATTCATAATGAGTGGACTACAAGATGTAATTATTGTATCATGAGATCACCTTTAGTCATAGTGAAATTTCATTAAGAGAGTTCAAAATCACCAAGAAACCATGGGTCATAGTTGACAATTTTATACAATCAACTTGACCATGAGTTGTGATATTCCACCATGAGTTAACTAAAAAATGTCGTATGATGAAAAATATTCTAAACAAAATCATGCATCATGGTAGATTTGTGGATGAAAACTTGCAATAACAACTTGTTCATGAGTTTTGGTGAAACTATATTTTTTAAAATTTCTTGCATTTGAATCATTAAAACAAGATGAAATTTGTGTGTTTAGGTTCACATCGAAATTCTCTATAGTTTGGAATGAAAATCTAAAAGTTTCTTCCTTGACAAAAATTTTAAATTAAATTAAACTTATAGATTAACTTTGGACTTTTGGAGTGGATGACTTTGAGGTTGGAAAACTATCAAAAACATTAAAAATGAAGCGCAATAATGTGAATGTTCAATTATTGAGTTTGAATGTTGAAATGCTAAAATTATTGAGTTTGAATGATGGATACAGAAGATGGTTATCAATAAGGTTGACTTGAATTGATGAAATCATGCTAAAAACTAGTCTAGTATTAATGGATCTTGTTGATGGTATTAAATTAAATTCTTTATGGAATACAAACATGTGTAGTAATAATATGATTTTGAGAGGAAATTTCTGACAAGAACTTTATTATAGTAAAATGGGTCATTACATCCATGTATGATCTTACAATTTATAGGAAATGATTACGGCTATGCTAGGCAAATTCAAGGAGACATTCCTTACAATAAAAAGTAAGAAATTTATGCAAAATAAGGGTGAGTTGTAAGAAAAATAGTTTACACCCACCCATCAAGCCAAGAAAATATATAAAACTATTTTTACTTTAAAATGTTTTTCTTCATCTAGATGTTAACATTTTACACTACTATTAATAAGAAGTGCTTACAAAATTTAAAGTTTCAGTCATCATGAGTAGGCTATAATTCATTTAAAGTTTTGGTCATCATGAGTATACTATAATTCATGGTAGTAGTTTCAATCTACTCAAAATCCTTAAATAAAAATAATAAAACAATTGATAAAATTAGAAATAGCAAAGATTTGTATGCTAGCAACCATGAGTTGTAAGAATCAAAGAACACTTCTCTACATTGCACAAGGATTGAAGGATATTTTTTAGCTAATTTTTGCAAGTGTAAAAAATTTAAATTTAACAGGGAATTTAGCAAAGCACTTTTGATTACATATATAAAAGTTAAAATGAATTTTAAAACCTAAAAAAGTAAAATTCTAAAACTTTAAATGATTATTTTCCTAGTACCATCAATCTTGAGAATCTCAATCTTGGTAGTTAAACTCATTGAAATAGGCTTGTCTAACTTGCATTGTCTTATTCTTGTTTAATTTTAGCTTGTTAGTGTAAGATTTTTATTTTCCTATTTATGGATATTTGTCATCTTTGCCCAAATTTGTAAACTTTTTTGTGGTTTATCAAGAGAAAAGTAGTTATGAGTATTAATGTTTTATGCTTAAAGCTTGAAGAAGAGTTATGGACATTGCATTTTGTTTATTGATTGGGATTGTGTTGTAATTCCAAATATGGCACCTAAATCTCTAAAAGAAATTAGAAGAGATATAGAGAAAATGAAGTCTCATTTGTTACATAGTTTGAAGAGAATTGTGAGAATGTCTTCTACCCATCAAGGAAGAGAGGAAAATGTAATGTTTAATGAAGTATAAATCAAAGAAGAAAAAAAGAAGTCCTTAAGTATCTCTTATTAAGAAATGGAGTGATCAATACTCAAGTATTTCAAGAAAGGAAATCAAGAGTTTAATCATGGAGATAAAACGATCTTCAAAAGTTTAGGTGATGTATGCTATTAATCAATGAGAGTTCCTACCTCATGAGTCATGGAAGTTGAAAGATGAAAGCCAAGGAAGAGGCCAAGATCAAGGGACTTCTGCAAGAAGAATCAAGACTAATAATAGAAGGTATGAAACTCATTATTTTTGCAATTGTTTTATGTCTTACATAATAAAAAGAATATTTTAAGCCAAGTTGAAGTTATCTCATGAGCTATAGTTCACTCTTCTAATCAAGGTATGTGCAAGAATGATTTCTTTGATACTATTTTTGATCAATATAATGCTAAAGCCATGGAAAAGAGTTTGCTTTTAAGTTGGTACCTCCAAAGTAGGATGAAGATCCTATTAGTGATTCCTTTGAAGAGGAGGAATCATTAGATTTTAAGACTTCTATTTAGGATCTTAAACCTTCATGCTTTGATTATATAAGATAGCAACATGTTGAAGATTTAAGTTAAATTAAGGTTGGATGGAAGATGTCATGAGAAGGCTAGTAACACTAAGCTTTATCTTATAGATGACAATGATGATGCTAGTATGTAAGTTCAGCTTGATAGTGCTTTATTCAAATATGATGATGTGAATCATGATCATTGTGTTTATTTTGAGGTATTTGAAAGTTTCTCATGCATGATTAAGGAAACATTACTTTTGATGTCCTTTTTGGTAAAAGTAAGTCTAATGATGGTAATGTGTTTAATTTTGTATATGATGATGATGGCTATTTGGATAGTCATTGTAAGAAGGTCATTATTGATAATAATTAGGAAATTTTATAGTGATTTCATTTTCTAGAATTTGAAAATATTTCCTATTGATTAATAAAATAAAAAATTTATGAAGTTTATTGATAAACTTAATTATCTTGCCTATAATATGGATGGACAACATGATGAAAATTCAAGGGGTTGTGATATTGATGTTGAAGGAAGGTTAAGTAAAAAATTCTAAACAACAAGAAGAAAAAGGTGAAAACAATGAATAATAAGGAAAGAAGAGATTCTAGGTTTAGAAGATCTAACTCTTTTGTATTTTCTTATTTTTTATTTGTAACAAGTCATGAGGAAAATATTTGGGATTTAATGCTCTTAAGATGAAAGTATGATGAATCTTTTGAGGACACAGATCTAAAGATTTCTTCTCTATTGTAATCCTTCTTTATTGTTATATATAAAATGATCATTACTAAGAGGATTAGTACTCATCCTATTAAGGCAAGATCCTAGAAAAAGAGTGGATTAGTGAAAGCCTTATTTCTTTTGAGTGATTATTCCCACACTCAAACCTATGTCTTATGACTTGAAAAATAAGCATCTCACCATTACTCCAAGCGATTATGACTTATTGTTATATGTATGTGTACAAAATTATGCTTATGTCTGTGAATGCATGTATATTTGTGTTGGATGATGGAGGCAAGAATTTATGAGCTTGAATCATTCCATTTATGGTGTGCTATTTGTGTGTGTGTTTTTGGCCTAAGGGAGCATTTTTCATCCTGTATAAGGGCCTCTTGTGTTGAAGTCAAGACTTTTTAAGGAAAATGGAGATGATAATGATATTAATCTATCTCTTTGATGTAAATTATACCCTTAATGAATTTAGGAATTATCAAAAGTATGTGCTATTATTGTGGTATAATATGGATGTTATTTAAATGATTTTTTTGTTTTGGGCAAGCTACTACTAGGGATTATTAGTCATAGAAACTCATAGTTTGGAGATTGCTAGGTCAAGCTACCTATAACATGGAGAAAAGTCACTTTAAAAATATTTTGGATGATTTACCAATGCTGGAAACTACAAGTCATAGCCTAATCATAGTTGGGAACTACTAGAAGGGTTCCAATTACAATTTGGTGGTAGTTGAGAATTAAAATATATACATTTTTGAAACTACTACCTCATTGTACTTACACAAACTCATAGTCTATAGACTACTAGCTCATGCAAGTCAAAACGTCTTGAAGTATCAGAAATAATTAATTTTAAAAAAATATATATGCATAAAACTAAATATAAATGGTCAAAAAAATCCTATTAAAGACATCAACTTTAAATTTTTAAAGTGTTTCATGATATCTTACTATGTCTTGCATGAGGAGAAAGGATGTAGGGATAAGAAAGGTGTTCTATGCTAGGTGATGTTGTAAAATTAAATTATGAATGTTAGTATCTCTTGGATTGTGAGAATGAATGATTGTCTTGAATTTCTTTCTAGTCCATGGGTATTGCTTACTTCTAAGAATTTATACTCTGATTTTTCATGAATAAAAAAATTTCTTCTTTTCTTATTTATGCTTTGAGTCCTTGAGCTCTTGAATTCCTTAAGTATTCAAGGTCAAATAGGCTTGAATTGGGTATGAGTGTTGAGATTAGTACCATAAAATGTAGTGTCGCTAGGATAATCAAGTAAACATATGTTAGATTCAATGTGGACATGCTTATTCTACCATATTGTAATGTAAAGTAAAAATTTAAAGATATTGTTCTGAGTTTTTAGGAAAAGTAAACATTAAGCTAACCACATGTGAAAATAAATCATTAAATTTAAATTCCATAGCCTATAACTTTGCATAAAAAATTGTTACACAATCTTACCATTTTGAAATCAAATCATGTATACTCACTAAACCAATCAACATGTGGAGTGTAGTGATGAGATGCACTCGAGTCCACATACCATGAATACATATTAGCAATATCAAAAGATGAGATAATATACAATTCTCCCTCTTTAGCAAGAGGGGATTTCTCACTTTTGATATATACATGAACAATTTTACCACAATTCCAACATTTAGGTAGTATCTTTACAAATTTTTGAGGCTTATTCTTAAATTAAGACCTCTTAGCAGACTTTAGCTTTACATCATTTTTCATAAATAATACATCTTTTTGAGTAGTAAAAGTTTTTCTTTTTCCTTCCTCAAACAACAATTGACTAAAAATATTACCAAAAATAAAACTAGTAGATGTATTACTTACAGCCATCACAAATGTCTCCCATGAATCTAGAAGTGTGCTAAGAAGTGTGATGTACTGATCTTCCTCATCCATTTTCACCCCCATAAATTGTAACTAATGGGCCAGTATATTAAAGATATTCAAGTTTTCTATAATGGAATTACCTTGAACCTTTTTATAATCATACAATTGTTTCTTCAACAATAAATTATTGGTTAGGGACTTTGTTTGATACAAAGTTTGCAATTTATCCCATAAATCTTTAGCAAAAGAAACATTGGAAACATTAAGCAATACTGAATTTGAAAGACATAAATGAATTATACTTATTTTCTTTAGGTTAAACATTTCCACTCTTCATTAGACATTTTATTAGGCTTAACTCCTGAACTGCACTATGTTGTTCCTTTTCAATAATGAGAGCCTCCATCTTGATCTTCCATAATTCATAGTTGGGCTTGTTAAACTTTTTAGTTTCAATTTTTGATAGAGAATTGTTTACAATTTTTCCTTACAATTAGTTGAAAAAATAATAGTATTGCATGGAACCTACCTCTAATACTAATTATTATTCCTAGTCACTTCCATTGATATAATAATAAATTTAACTAAAACTTTAGAAATTAGAAGGACATAGAGTTACCTTGGGGAAAACCTTCAAGGTAAAAATCCCCAGCAAAAATTGGCACTTGAACCATTAGTAGAAGCATAGCTTTAAGGTTAAAGCATAAATAAAATCAATGAGAATAATGGTGAAGAATTGAGGGGAAGGATTACAGCTTAGGCATTGGCCATTATTGTGTTCTTTTGTTGTCTTAAGGATGCTTCCTTAGAGCTCCTTATATATTTCTCAAGTTACAAAATAAACCCAAAAATAAAAGGGATAAGATAGCTTATTTTGATGGGGATAGGTATGGGACCAAATATAAAATAGATAAAAATATAACAAGGCAAAAATATCCAAACAAAATCAAGGTAGATTTGTGTTCATCCACCTTGCAACTCCTATGTCTACAATCCAAACATCTTTTGCTATGTTTAAAGGAAATAATGTAGATGATTTAGATACAATAAAATCAATAGCAAGCTCACCCTTTATATGATTTATTTGTAAACTTACATTACTTTTTGATTTTTCTAACTCTTTCTTTTCCTTCTATTCCAATGATGCTTTCCAAGCTTTGCAACCATGACAATCCCTCTTCATGTGACCAATTTTGTGGTAAAACCAACATTCAATGTTACTTTTAAAAGTTTCTCTACTTTTACTTTCTTCATTACTTTAATTAGATCCCCTACTTTGATCATGTTTATTAGATCTACCTCTATTTGAAACTGTAAAAGCATTACCTAATGATTCACCTTGTTTTTTAGGTAATTTTTTTTCTGCATATTGAAGAGTAGAAACTACATCATCAAAAGAAATATTACCAGTACTCATAGAGGTAATAATCGGATTTCAAGATTTAAGTAAAGAATTTAAAACTACATAACTCTTCACTAGCTTGGTATTATCACTTTATATTCTTCAAATTTAACAAAAGCGATTACCATATCATCTAGATGATCTTGTAAAGAAAGACCTTCTTTCATCTTTGCAGTAAAAACCTTTCTATAAATTTAAAACCACATAACACTTCATTGGCTTTGGAATTATCACTGTATATTCTTTAAATCTAACAAAAGAAATTATCATATTGTCTAGATGCTATTGAAAAGAAACACCTTTTTTCATCTTTGCATTAAAAATTATTTTATAAAAATGAAACTAATTTAGACTTGAAGCTTTTTCAAACTTGTTTTTCAACTTTACCCGAAGAACATGAGGATTTTTTTTGTTAGAAAGAGATGGCAAAATTCAATTACTCAAACAAGGATGGATCAATGTTTTTGCTTTTGCATGCAACCTTTTCCAATCATCATTTGACATCTTTGTAGGTTTTGAAGGTTGAAAGGCCTCTTCACACTCCTTTTGTGCCAAGATATCTTTCATCAGCACACACCATATGTTCCAATTATGACCAACAAAACTGTTTGTTGTTTGTAACCGCTCCATCAACCTGCTCCAATACCACTTGTTATGAAAGTAATTAAATCTGCAAATTGAAGCAACAAAGACAACAAGAAAAACACATACAAAAATTTATGTGGAATACCCCAAAGTAGGGAAAAAGACTATAGGAATCAATGCAAAGCTCTTCCTTTATTTGGAGAAAATATCCCAAGGACACAAGTCATCCTTGATAACTCTCAAAGCTTTTGGTGTTACAATACACTTAAGCCCTCCATTTCACATTTTGTTGCTATTGTTTTGGTGGTGTTTAACACATCTTCCCACCCTTAATTTATAGGAGAAAACAACAATCTTGTTTCTATTGCAATCTTTAGATAATTTTAGAAACTGCTAATCATATCTTGACAAGAGATTACAAAGTTGGGAGTTATGAAAGAACTTAAATTGATAAAAAAAATAGAGGAAGAGTTTTCTTCTTCACATTAACTACCATAACTTAAATTGATAAAACCAGAGAAAGACTTAACACTCCATATGTAATAAAGCTTCAAATTAGATTTCATAAACTTATCATAAAATTCTTTTATTCTTAACACACTTAAAATGACATTGTATATGCTTCTTATTTTTCAGTAAGTATCATAGTAAAAATCATTCCAAATTAACACAAGTGACTATCTAATATACTTAATGATTCAGAAAATGCAAGCAGAAAACTGTAATAAAGTTATAGTTTCTAGCTTCTGATAAGGGACCAGTTTCCATGCACTAGATCTTGTTAAAGCCTCCTGATCATGGATAATTTAAAGCCTCTTTCTGGGAGATATTTTTCTCTGTCCGCGTATACCTCCAACGCCTGTATTGCTGTAGGAGCAAGTTATCCAGTGGCAACTATTACGCTCGGGAGCCTTTTTCTTTTCTTTTTTTAAAAGTATTTTGCAGTTCACTAGTTACGTGCTTGCTTCATATTTACTTTTTTTGTTTTTTTTTTTT